>JAVJIF010027668.1:0-70796 GCA_038442645.1 Agave tequilana | reverse complement strand
TCTAAGTTCCACCAAGTAAGGAAGGCAAATTGCACATCAAGGAAGGATCATAGAAGAGAAGGCACTAGCAAGGCATTGGATGGCTCAAAGACGTGAAGATTGCTCAGAGGTCCTTAGGTTTTGTATTTTTAGTTTTATAGCTTGTTAAATAATAGAGATTAGGTTTGAAGCTCAATCACACACGTTTTTGCGCATATACTATTTCTTAAATTATTTCCTATAAAATATACAAAAATATTTTAGTACAAAATCTTTCTTCTACAAATTTCTTTTTATGTTACATGCTGAATTCCTGTTTAAATAGTTTTGTTAAAAATATTTTTCTTCTCAAAATTCTGTCTTTATTTCGTTTTCTGACCTGATCCGGTCGACCGGCAGTCTACCGACCGTCGACCGAGTCTATGTCAGGCTGGTCCGGTCGACCGGACCAGTCGACCGAGTCCTGGCAGAATGCACGTATCCGTGTGCATGTCTGTCGGTCGACCGGGGCAGTCGACCGATATTTATTTTTGAGTCACAGTTTATATCAGTCGATCGGGTCGGTCGACCGATAGCCTGTAACGGTCGAAATTTTGTACTACCGGTCGACCGGCCCGGTCGACCGATGTAGCCGTTGAACAGTAACGGGCAGATTTTTTAAGTGCTGTTTATTTTTGTCTTTTGTGTTTAAAAATTCGTTTAAGGATATATTTTGATCTAATTACCTCCTAAACATCAGTAAATATGTTTTATCCCTAACCCTAGCCCTCTCCTATAAATAGGGGTGTTTGGGGAGAGATTGGTTACAACAACAACAATTATTGCTAAAATTCAAAAGTTTAAGGCTTTCAAAGTTCTTGGTTTTTGTGCTAAATTCTCTCAATTTTCTGAAGGTTTTCAAAAGTTTTTCTCTGATTTCAATTTCTTTTCCTTACACAAAAGAGCTTCATTCCTACTCAATATTCTCTAAGGACCTTTGTAAGGGAAGAGATTTTTGAAAGAGAGAGTTTGTGGTCTTTTGACTACCAAGGAAATTACTTGTTCTTGAGATTGTAGGAGTTGGGTACTCCATTGTAATTATTCTTTGTGATAGTGGAAGTAGCTAGAATCCTTCTGGGGAAGGCGGGGAGTAGAGCTGGGTGCTCGAACCTCGATAACATCCTTGTGTTTGCGATTGGTTACATTCTTGCAATCCTTACTCTATTTTGCTTGCACTTATTACTTGCTCATCATATTCATTGTCATACTTACTTGCTTGCATTCATCTTGTGATTGTTGTAGCTTTAAATTTTTAATTTGGCCCTTGAATTAGCATTGTCACCTATTCACCCCCCCTTAGGTGACTTTTCAATTGGTATCAGAGCTTGGACTCTAGGTTTGGCTTAACATCCATAGAGAGATCCTTAAATATTGCTAATCAAATTTTCATTTCATTCATTCATCACTAGTAAACATGGCCGACAACATTAAATCCCACCTAAATTTGATGGCCTAATTTCCCAATTTGAAGGTTAGGATTATGACTATATTTTGCAATCTTTGGGTAGCTTAGTGCCAAGTCCTTGACTAAAACTAATGTAGCACCCGATAGTGATGAGAGCACTTGGACCGACTTCAACTTTAGAGAATATGAGGCTAACTCCAAAGCCCAAAACTCCCTATTGACCGCCTTGAATGAGGATGACCTTACACGGGTAATTCATTGCCAATCCGCCTATGAGGATTGGCAACACTTATTGGTCACACATGAAGGGACTTCACAAGTCAAGAGAGCTAAGATAGATCTCTTGAGGTCTCAATATGAATCATTTAAAATGCTTGATGATGAATCCATTGATTGTATGATTACTCGTTTCACTAAAATTACAAATGGTCTTTCTCATTAGGTGACGTCATCTCCAAGATCAAAAGGTGCGCAAAGTGATACGGCTCTTCCATCATCTTGGGAGATCAAGGCCACCACCTTAAAGGAGTTGAACGACAAGGACGAGATGGAATCATTAGTCTCATTGGGAACCTAAAGACCCATGATGAGAGGAGAGAAAGCAAGAGATGAGGCAACTACTTCAAAGAGAAATCCATTGCCTTTAAGACTTCATCCACCAATGATGACGATGATGAAGACGAAGAAGAAGATGAGGAGCTAACCTACTTGTGCGGAATGTCAAGAGGTTGTACCGAAAGAACAAGTTCAACTTTCGGAGAAGATTCGAAGGTAAAGAGGAGCGGAAGATCATTTGCTATAATTGCCGCAAACCCGGACACATCATGGCGGATTATCCGGAGTTCAAGAGAAGATGACTTTCCTTCAAGCCAAAGAACCGGAGAGAAGAAAGCCTACAAAGCAACATGGGATTCGGAAAGCGAGTCCGAAGAGGAGGTGGAGCAAGCTAATATGTGTTTCATGGCAAACACACTAAGGTAACCCCTCAATCCTTGATGATGATGATGATGATTTGAGTAAGGAAGTTCTAGTCATGCTTTTGTAGAGCTTCCGAAACTTATGATACAAGGAAAATGGAATGCTTTAAATTACAAAAAGAAGTTGCTTTTCTTAAAAATCAACTTGCTTTGGTTTCAAAAGAAAAAGATGATCTTCTTCCAATCTTGTTTCAATTCAAAATGAATTTGACGCTTATAAGATTTCTTGCAAGGGTAAAACCCCTATTGTTGATAATAAAGAAATTTCTTCCTTAAGAACCAAAATGGTTGATTTTGAAAAGATTTTGAAAGATTGTGCTTTTAACACCAAGAAGCTTGAAGAAAAGTTTTCCAAAAAGCACACTTCTCATGTTAAAGATTCTCATGCTAAAATTCCACATGCTCACACTTCAAATAATACTTCTCATGCTAAATCTTTTCATGCTCACAATGCCCATGCTCACAAATCACACACTCACTATGCTTTTAGATATGGTAGAGTGTATAGATGTACTTATTGTGGCAAAAAGGGACATTTAGCTAAATTTTGTTATGATAAATTGCATAGTTCAAATAATCTTGTTGGGTTAATGGCTCTAACCCTCATGGACCCAAGAAAAATATGGGTACCAAAATCAAGTCCTAAAATGTTTGATGTAGGTACACACCAAGGCTCCAAGACGTAGGGAGCGGTGGTACCTTGATAGTGGTTGTTCGAGACACATGGCGTGGGATATCAACAACTTCACAACCCTATCAAGGTACATGGAAGGTGGCACCGTCACCTTCGGGGATGACTCCCAAAGGAACTATCATCGGTATAGGTAACATTCAAATTGGTGCATCTCCTATTATTGAGAATGTTGTTTTAGTAGTGGTTTAAAACATAATTTGCTTAGCATTAGTCAACTTGTGATCGTGGACTTAAAGTTGTATTTGATGATACTTCTTGCAAGATTTTTGATGTTAAATCCGATGTTTGTATTCTTACGGTTTTCGTGATAATAATGTTTATATAATTGACATACTTAATTTAGATTGTTCTACTAAATGCTTGAATGCTTTTGATGAAATTCTTGGCTTTGGCATAGAAGACTAGGACATGCATCTTTTGACCATATCTCTAGGATTAATTCAAAGGAATGGTGAAGGGTATACCTTGCTTGGATTTTGAGAAAGACCGCATTTGTAGTGCGTGCCAACTTGGAAACAAACAAGTCTTCCTTTAACAAATCAAGGATATCATGTCAACTAGGCCTTTAGAATTAATTCATATGGATCTTTTTGGACCAACTAAACTAAGAGTTTAAATGGAAGTAGATTTGCATTTGTTTTGGTTGATGATTTCTCCCGTTTTACTTGGGTTTTCTTTTTGCAAAATAAAGATCAAACTTTTTCTCATTTTAAGATTTTTCGAAAAAGAGTTGAAAAAGAAAAGGTTTTCCGATTTTGAGAATAAGGAGTGATAGAGGTGGTGAGTTTGTTAACCAACTCTTCATGACTTATTGTGATGAAAAGGGAATTAAGCATGAAACATCTTGTCCTAGAACTCCACAACAAAATGGAGTTGTAGAAAGAAAAAATAGAACACTTCAAGAGAGCTAGGACAATGATAAGTGAATATGACCTCCCTCAATATTTATGGGCCGAGGCCGTAAACACCGCATGCTATATATCAAATCGTATTATTTGTGCAAAATTCTTCAAAAACATCATTTGAAATGTATCATTCTAGAAAACCAAATGTTGCATATTTTAAAGTTTTTGGATGCAAGTGTTTTGTTTTGAATACTAAGGATAATTTGGGTAAATTTGATGCTAAGGCTTATGAGGCTATCTTGTTGGATATTCCTCTACTAGCAAAGCATATAGAGTTTTCATTAGATCTTCTCAAACCATGAAGAATCCATGCATGTTAAGTTTGAAGAATCTAATGTGTTTGTTGAGAATGTTGTAGAGTTTGAACCATTAGGTGAAGACATGGAGAGACTATCCTTGAAGGACTCACCCCGCTCAAGAAGAAAAGCTAGATCCTATTGGTGAAGTTCAAGAGGATAAGGAGGAAAGCACTCAACCGCTTCCTAAATCTTGGAGATACGCTCTACAAATCATCCTAAGGAGCTCATCTTGGGTGATGCATCTAAAGGAGTCACAACGCGCTCCAAACTCCATGACCTATGTGGTAACTTTGCTTTCATTTCTCATTTTGAACCAAAGGCATTCTCGAAGCCGAGACGGACCCATATTGGTTGCTTGCCATGCAAGAGGAACTCAATCAATTGAGCGCAACCAAGTTTGGCACCTTGTTCCTAAGCCCACGATAGACCAATAATTGTACTAAGTGGATCTTTAGAAACAAGATGGATGAGTCCGGAAATGTCATTAGGAATAAAGCTAGGTTAGTGGCCCAAGGTTACACTCAAGTTGAGGGAATTGACTTTGAGGAGACCTTTGCACCCGTAGCACGGCTTGAAGCCATACGGATGACACTAGCTTTTGCATGCTTTAAAAATTTTAAACTTTTTCAAATGGATGTGAAAAGTGCATTTTTGAATGGTTTTATTAATGAAGAAGTTTATGTTGCTCAACCTCCGGTTTTGTTTTTAAACTTGATAAAGCTTTGTATGGATTGAAAACAAGCTCCAAGAGCTTGGTATGAAGGCTTTCTAGTTTTCTCATTTCAAATGATTTTATAAAGGCAAAGTAGACACAACTCTTTTTACTAGCATGTTAATAATGATATTTTAATTGTGCAAATTTATGTTGATGATATAATTTTTGGATCTACTAATGAGCTTTTATGCAAGGATTTTGAGAAGGTAATGCAACTAGAATTTGAAATGTCTTCCATGGGTGAGCTCAATTTCTTCCTTGGACTCCAAATCAAGCAATTGCAAGACGGAACCTTCATTAACCAAGCCAAGTACGCTAAGGAGCTAGTAAAGAAGTTGGGCTTGAAAGATCAAAGGCTTGCAAACACTCCAATGGCAACTACAACCAAGCTTGATAAGGACGAACAAGGTAAAAATGTTGATATTAAATTATATAGAAGCATGATAGGAAGTCTTTTATATTAACGGCAAGTAGGCCGGATATCATGTTTAGTGTGTGTCTTTGTGCTAGATTTCAATCGTGTCCTAAAGAGTCTCATCTTATTGCGGTAAAACGCATTATTCGTTATATTAAGGGCACTATTGGAATGGTCTTTGGTATCCGAAAACTATAGATTTTTCAATGACTAGTTATTCGGATGCCGACTATGCGGGTTGTAGAGTAGATAGAAAGAGTACTAGTGGGACATGTCAATTTCTTGGTAATGTCTTGTTTCATGGTCCTCTAGGAAACAAAATTCCGTAGCTCTCTCAACCGCCGAGGCGGAGTATGTTGCCGCGGGGGCTTGTTGTGCACAAGTCCTTTGGATGAAACATACTCTCCTTGATTTTGATTTGCACTTTGATCATATAAAAATATTTTGTGATAATACTTAGTACTATACACATGACCAAAAATGCAAATCAACATAGTAAGACCAAGCACATTGAGATTAGATATCACTTTCTTAGAGATCATTTTGAGAAAGGTGATATAGATATTGATTATGTTTCCACGGATTTACAACTAGCCGATATTTCACTAAACCTCTTGATTTTGCTAGATTTTCGTTATTTGTGGGAACTTAATGTTGTATTATTGAATAAACATGTTTTTCATAACCCTTTTTGATGTATGACAAAAAGGGGGAGAATAAGTTTACATGGACAAAAATAAGTTCATTTGGTCTTGGTTCCATATGAATTTATATGTTTGTTTTTATGAATTTTGTGTTTTTAATAAATTCTTGTGTTTTAGTTGTTTTTGGTATTTTTTGTATCAAGAGCAATTTTTGTGTTTTATATATCTGTTTTAATTGGTTTCAATAATTGGTGCATCATTTCAATTATTGGTATCTAGAGCATATTATTGTGTTTTTAATTATAGCATAATTTGAGGGGGAGTTTTCTCCTCCCTATATTTTGTTAATAGCCTATTTGTTTTGTCATCATCAAAAGGGGGAGATTGTTGGCCCAAGAGGTTACACTCTCCAATTGTTTTGTGTTTGATGATGACAAAACAAATTAGTGCTATTTGGTACTAATCATTTGTTCAAGATGAGTTTCAGGTTTTGTACCATGTTTAGAGTCCATTCGCTTAGCTATAGCAAGAACGTCTAAGTTCCACCAAGTAAGGAAGGCAAATTGCACATCAAGGAAGGATCATAGAAGAGAAGGCACTAGCAAGGCATTGGATGGCTCAAAGACGTGAAGATTGCTTAGAGGTCCTTAGGTTTTGTTTTTTAGTTTTATGTTATAGCTTGTAAAGAATAGAGATTAGGTTTGAAGCTCAATCACACACGTTTTTGCGCATATACTATTTCTTAATTATTTCCTATAAAATATACAAAAATATTTTAGTACAAAATCTTTCTTCTACAAATTTCTTTTATGTTACATACTGAATTCCTATTTAAAATAGTTTTGTTAAAAATATTTTTCTTCTCAAAATTCTGTCTTTCTTTCGTTTTCTGACCTGATCCGGTCGACCGGCAGTCTACCGACAGTCGACCGAGTCTATGTCAGGCTGGTCCGGTCGACCGGACCAGTCGACCGAGGTCCTGGCAGAATGCACGTATCCGTGTGCATGTCTGTCGGTCGACCGGGGCAGTCGACCGATATTTATTTTTGAGTCACAGTTTGTATCAGTCGACCGGGTCGGTCGACCGATAGCCTGTAACGGTCGGAATTTTGTACTACCGGTCGACCGGCCGGTCGACCGATGTAGCCGTTGAACAGTAACGGGCAGATTTTTTAAGTGCTGTTTATTTTTGTCTTTTGTGTTTAAAAATCGTTTAAGGATATTATTTGATCTAATTACCTCCTAAACATCAGTAAATATGTTTTATCCCTAAACCCTAGCCCTCTCCTAAATAGGGGTGTTTGGGGAGAGATTGGTTACAACAACAACAATTATTGCTAAAATTCAAAAGTTTAAGGCTTTCAAAGTTCTGGTTTTTGTGCTAAATTCTCTCAATTTTCTGAAGGGTTTTCAAAAGTTTTTCTCTGATTTCAATTTCTTTTCCTTACACAAAAGAGCTTCATTCCTACTCAATATTCTCTAAGGACCTTTGTAAGGGAAGAGATTTTTTGAAAGAGAGAGTTTGTGGTCTTTTGACTACCAAGGAAATTACTTATTCTTGAGATTGTAGGAGTTGGGTACTCCATTGTAATTGTTCTTTGTGATAGTGGAAGTAACTAGAATCCTTCTGGGAAAGGCGGGGAGTAGAGCTGGGTGCTCGAACCTCGATAACATATCCTTGTGTTTGCGATTGGTTTACATTCTTGCAATCCTTACTCTATTTTGCTTGCACTTATTACTTGCTCATCATATTCATTGTCATACTTACTTGCTTGCATTCATCTTGTGATTGTTGTAGCTTTAAATTTTTAATTTGGCCCTTGATTAGCATTGTCACCTATTCACCCCCCCTCTAGGTGACTTTTCACTAATACCGACTCAGGAAGGTGACTTAAGTCAAGTAAAGGTTCAGGAGTCGAAATGAGTTCAGGAATTGGGTCCAAGTCAAGAAGTTGAAACTCCAGTCCACATGTATTGTCCAACAATGGAATGTGACCTAATATGGGTGATATCTCTTTACTTCCAATATTAAGGAATTCTAGCTCATCGCCATACAATTCAAAACTAAGGTCAACATCCGGAAGTGTGCAATCAGTTAGCTGACCCCGAGTTGACATGATCTTGTCAGCGAATAGGTCTTCAGAAGTAAAGAGATTGTGAGAATCTAGGTCATATATCTCATTGAGTTCAATATCAAAAAATGGAAAACTTGCCAATTTGTCAATAGTATCTTCAGAAGTGTATAATTTGTCAAGTTCAATATTATCCTCAAAGATGGGTGCTTCAACTTCATTATGAATTTGGGCAGGATCCAATGTCGACTTCGGGAAAGATTGAAGTCAGGAAGATCCGGAGTCATTATTGAATCAGGAAGAAGAATTGAGTCACTAAGTTGGGGTTCAAGATCATATTCATTGTCAAGTTCTATTTCAGGAAAAGGAAAACTTGCCAAAATGTCAATGGGATTTGAAGTTTGGACAAGTTCAGATGAGGTGCTGAAATAGAATCTTGATTTCCAAAACTACATGACTCATCGGCTTTAACAGAGTGGCTAGCGACACCAGATCTGGTCAAACGGTGAGAACGTAAAGATTCGACCATCATATCTATGTCACGATTTCTAGCATTTTGAGCATGAGTCATGGCTTCAAGCATCTTTCCATAATTGATGAATTCATTGTTTTGATGAAAAGATGAAGTGTTGTCTTGGAAGTGATAGTGAAATTGTGAGTCCATCAGATTTTGGGATTTGTATTTGGACTCACGCATACTCATTTCCAAAATTGATGGTGCTTTATTTTGGATTGGTGGAATGGAGTATGTATCTTGAAAATATTGTGGACTGGGTGGAGAAGAAGGACAAGGTGGTTGGAAATTATACTCGGGGTAAGTGAATCCCCACTGACTCGGTGAAGAGTTTGAAATTATTATGAAAATTATAGTTATTAGATGGGGGTATGGGTCATATTGATTCGGATAAGACCAATCCGGCACACTAAGTTGGTCAAAGTTATGATATGCCGGGTTGGTAATATCCGAAAATGAAGTCAGTGTGTAATATGGATTATTATTAAAGTTGAAAAAATTGTTATTATAGCCATATCACACAATGAAATAAAACAAAAAAAAAAAACAAACAAATAAACAAAAAGAAAAAAATTCTAACCTAAGTTAGGGTAGACCTATGACCTAGACGACTCCTTAACTGATTAGACCGTCCAAGGGAGGTTTAGTGTAGACTTTGACCACAAGCTAATCAGCCAGGTCAGGGCAAGGTTGTTGGGAGGTTTTCCGTCAAACACGTTCCTTAATTAAGTAACCACCAACCTTCGGGCTTTCGGCCCTCAATCCCTTTCCTAGACACTGATTTTGCAAGAGTCAAATTCCAACACTTTTCCCCCTTAGGATAATCTCCTAAGTGAGTCCGAGATGTCCCTAGGGCAAACGTCTATTTTTTTTTTTAAATTAGGCTTAGGTTAGTGAGTGCTGGAATGGTGGTTTTTGGGCTAAGGAAAGGGTAATGAAATCCCCCACCTTATCTTATTTATGGGTTAGTGCCCTTAAAATTGGATTGTGCAAGTGTACAAGATATATAACTAGGATTCACTCAAAGTATGAAAATCTAGCAAGAGATGATTCCTAGTCTACATGCAATGCAAAACGTACCTTGCTCCAGCACTCTTCAACAGTAAAGTAAAAGATTGAAAAGACACGTGCCTAGAAATGCAAATGTCTAATCAATTTTAACGTTTCAACACTTTTTACTGTTGATTATTATTAACAGGAGTATGGTGAAGCATACAAGAATTTAAGTATTGCAGCAGCTGTATTTTACAAAGCCAGAGACCCTGCAGAAAAATTGTCAGTAGTCCTCTCCTCCTTGCCGCGGATCCGCGCTTTTGCCGTGGAATTGCGGCAATTCAGAGGGCTACTGGTTTCTGCTTTCAAGAGAAGAAGCCCAGAGCCACTTATATGTCACTGCAATGCAAATTTTCCTGTTTCTTCAACCTGTAACCTGCAACAGAGAAGAAAATTCATTTAGTTCTTCACTTTTAAACCAAAAACCGTTGCTCTCCCTGGCAACAGCGCCAAAAATTTGATTGGGAAAAAGATAGTGTGAAGTATTTGCACAGATATTATGTAAAAGAGGGAAGGTTTAGAGTCAACCTTAGTGCTTGATCACTCCACAAATGTATTTCAAATGATTAATGTATCCTTTCCAATCTCCGTTATAGCATGGGCTATACCGAGTCGATTCTCAGGGAGAGCTTGCGATGGAAGCGTTACGGTTCGTAGTGAAGAAAGAAAACGAAGATTCTTCTTTGTCTTAAAAGAATGAATAAAACATGGAAAAAGAAATGAAAGAATCGGTGGATAAGTTCATGATGGAAAATGAAAAGAAATCAAAACAAGATTGGCTTTTGGATTAACACTAAAAAGAAAAGAAAACTTGTAAAAGATTTGAAGATGGAGAAAACCATGACTAGCTAACCTTACTACCTTGCTAAAAACTTACTAAACTCCGTGATGGTGAATGCGTGCCTCATGTTGATTCATCGGCAAAGATTTGTCTTGCGTGTTGGTCTAATTACTTTCCCACTTGAATGACGGGTGATCACTCTTGGACTTGTCTTGTAGACTCATAGATGTCATTGGCCTACAAGATAGACTTTCAATAATGGAATCAAAAGAGCGACACTCAAGGGATGCTAAGGAAGAAGATACAACATTCATTAATTAAAGTAAAGAAGTTGTACAACAAATAGCATATGTTTGGTGATCCATCTCCATGTTCCATC
Organism: Agave tequilana; assembly: GCA_038442645.1. Classification (NCBI taxonomy): domain Eukaryota; kingdom Viridiplantae; phylum Streptophyta; class Magnoliopsida; order Asparagales; family Asparagaceae; genus Agave; species Agave tequilana. Next base: position 59,925 of record JAVJIF010027668.1, on the reverse strand, counting down.
AAGGCACTTGTTCTAAAAGACAAGGCTCTAAATGAGGCACACATGAATCATATGGAATTACAACAAGAACTTACCAAGCAATGAAAGTAACCCATCGGAGAAGAGAAGACCATACAACTTGCAAGATTAAAGATAGCAATCACCTATGAGTTAGTAGTTAGTAAGGTTAGTGGTTAGCTAGTTCATGTTAGAAAAGTTAGCTACTAGCCATTAGAAAAGAAAAGCAAAGCATGAATTAAAGTGCAAGTAAAGTAAAGCTAGAATTAAAGAAAGTAAGTAAAATAGAAAATGCATGAGAAAAGAGAAGAGAATGGATCAATCCTTACTTCACAAGTTGTTCACACTTGGTATACACAAGCTTTCTCTCTATTACAAACTCTCTCTTTACAGAATTTCTAGGGAGGAAGAAGATCTAGAGCACTACAAAAATCCTAGAGAGAAATCCTACAAAATACAAGCATCTAATCTCTAATCTCTCCTCTCTCCTCCTCCTCTTCTCCTCCACTCGTGCGTGCAGGCCCTGGTGGTGTATTTATAGCCTCAGAGAGAAGGATCTAGAACCCAGGTGTTGGAGAGAAATCCGGGCTTCAACAACCTCACAACTCCCGCAGATATGCAGCAAAATCCCAGAAAATGCGGCACAATCTTGGCCGTTCAAGCTGATCTTTCTGTTACATGTTTGTTACAGGTTGTTAGCCACGTGGACCTTCTGGAACTCTGAGCTGGCGCGTAGAATTCTCCAGATCCTGGGCTCAAACTTTGGGCTCTTTTGGGCTTTGAATTAATTCCCTTTAATTATTGCTAATTAAAGAGATTTTGGGCCTTTTCTCCATTAGAATGTAGACCTGCAAAAATAGTGAGAAGAAGATTAAAAATCATATTTTTATTGACAATATGCATGGGAATGATGTGGTAAAATATGCAAAATTGTATATCAATCAGTGGCTAAGAAGACTTTCTTGGGTACGTTAGTTTTTCTCTTCTTGGTGCACATGTCCTTAAAAATTTTTGCATAAGATGGGACTTGTTGGATGGCATCAAGGAGTGGCACATTTATCTTCACTGGTTGGTTGAAGATCTCAATTTTTTTATCCATGTGTGAATTCTGCTTGTTGTTCTTTAGCCTATTAGAAAATGGTACTATAAGCTTGTACACCTGACTGGTTGATATCTGCTTCAGATTCATCAAATTTGAAAGGATTGAGACTAGATGAGGTGGATGCTGGAGTGTGATTGTGCTGACTGGGATTGGGTGGTGTTGACACTTGGTTATCAACTTTCTTTCCCGACGTCAATGTATGAACAACATTACATTGATTCAATGATTGATCCTCAGCCAAATAAGCTTGTTGAGAATTCCTAGGATTCATAATTGGTTGACTGGGCAAGGTACCCTTTTGCCTCTCATTCTATGGATTGGCTAATTGGCTCATTTGACCCTCTATCCTCTGTACTGTTTGCATGAGGGAATCTTGATTCTTCATGTACCTTTCCATATTTCTCTCAAAGTCAGTCATTCTTCTTTCAAGCTGAGGATTCTGAAAGGAGGGTTGTGGAACTTGGTTGGGAAAATTTTGTTGATAATGTGAAAAATTGTTAAGATTATTGTGAGGGTGATTTGAAAAGTTGGGTTGATGATTGGAAGAATTATTGGAATGATGAAAGTGGCTTGCATGGTTTGATCGTGGGTGGTCATGTGTTTTGTTGGCCCCATGAGAAATTTGGGTGATTTCTCCAGCTAGGATTATACGTTGGTGCGTAAGGATCATTGTTCGGCCTTGAAAAGGCCGCATTCATCGGTTCTGAAAAGTGTTGTTGAGCTTGAAACACAGGACACACCTCAAACACATTATTCATGGATTGACATAAGTACAGCCCGTAGTTGGAATTTGGTTTGGGTTGACTTGATTGACTGGACTTGGTTCCTTAGTTTCTAAAGTTTTCAGACTTCTCGCTAAGTTAGCTAACTTAGCCTCGTTAGCTATGGATGATTCAATTGATTGGAGACCTCCTTTGGAAGATATGGAGTTTGAATTCCTAGAGCTTTTACTAGTTGGTTCCCATTGGATGGTCTTTTCAGCTAGATTCTCATATAAATCTCATCCTTCATTCTCATCCTTCTACAAGAATCCCCTTGGCACATGCTTTCTAAGAGAGTCTTGGTTGAGTAGTCTAAACCGTCATAAAGAATTTGGCATTGTCGCCATTTCTCTATTTCAGGATGAGGACATTAGACAAGGAGGTCTTTGAAGCGTTCAAAGTACCTCCAAAACGGTTCACTAGGTTCTTACTTGAATTGCATGATATTTTTCCTAACGAGAGTGGTCTTATGAATGGGATAAAATTTCTTCAAGAAGACCTTGATGAAACCATCCCAAGATGTTATAGAGCTAGCTGCTAAGCTGTATAGCCATTTCTTGGCTAAGTCCTTAAGAGCAAAAGGGACAAATCTCAACCTAATAGCATCTGCAAGGTGTGGGATTTTCATCATTAAGCATACTTCCTCAAATTCTCTTATGAAGAAATAAGCCTCTTCGGACTCTAAGCCATGGAACTTAGGGAGTGTATTGATGAACTGTGGCTTAAGCTCAAAGTTGTGTTCACCACTGAAGGAAGTTGGATGCAGGATGGAAGTGTTGTTCTAATGGGATAGAACGTATCCTGCAAAGATGTCAGTTGGGACATAACCGAATCTAGTCTTGGTTCGGACTGGGGTGGTGATGTGTTTCTAGTTAACCTAGATGAATTAGGGTCTCTTGACCACACTTGCATACACAAACACAATCACAAACAAGTTCACCAATAGTCAACAATAGTAAACAACCAACCCTAGTCTAAGGTAACCTTGACCTAAACAGCTCCTAACTGATTGATTGTCCACCGGAGGTATAATGTAGACTTTGACCACAAGCTAATCAGCCAGGTCAGGAAAGATTGGTGGGAGGTATCTGCGCAAAAGCGATGGGCCTAATTAAGCCAAACCACCAGCCTTCAGGGTTTCGCTCCTCAATCCCTTTCCTAGACACTGATTTGGCAGGAGTCAAATTCTAACACTTTCCCCCTTAGGATAATCTCCTAGTGAGTTCAAAATGTCCCTAAGGCCAACGTCTATCGGATTTTACTTAGGCTTAGGTTGTGCGTGCTTGGAGATGGTTTGTGGGCTAAGAAAGGGTAATGACTTCCCCACCTTATCTTGATTTGGGTTTTGCCCTTAGAATTGATTGTGCAAAGTGTGCAAGATATAGAAAAGTAACATTCAAAAGCAAATATCACCCAAGAATGTTTCCTAAACTATATGCTATGCATACGTGTCTCTAGCTATCTTCAACAGTAACTGTAAAATAAACGTAATTAGACAAATGCCTAGAATGCAAGTCTAAACATTTTTAAGCAATTAACAATCACTCAGATTACTGTTGGATTAAAAACTGGGATTGTGAATATCAGATATAGCAAGAATAATAACACAAAAAACTTTATTTTTGCAAGCAGTATGTCCTGCAAAAAAGAGTTTTAGTAGTCCACAAATTTCAAACTTTCGCTGCAATTTCTTGAAATTTCTGTTTCCTACTTTCGAGAATACCAAGTCTTTTCCTGCAAAGCTTGAGTGCTAAATCTGAATCTTGACGTCCTGAAAGAAGACACCAAACTTGTTAAAAAAATAAATAAACCGTTCCCTCCCGGCATGGCGCCAAAAATTAATCATAAATTAAAAGTGATAAGAATTACCGTGTAGCTTTGGGCTAACGGGTCGTGTCCACGAGGAGAATGCAATAGAAGCTTTTGGTGTTTTTGTTAAGAAACAAAGAATGGAGTTTGTTTTTTTAGTTGAAACGAGAATGGAGAGAAAGAAAGTGATTTAAAGAAAAACTTAAAAATTAAAGAAGGCTTTGGAAATGGTGATCTTTAAAAAATGTTGAAAATTGTTTTGTTGATTTTTAATATAGGAAGAAGATCTAGGCTCACTATCTCACTACTCAACGATGTGTTCTTCTCTTAAAATTCTGAGTGCCTCAACTTGATCATAGGCAAAAACTTAAGCTAGAGTTTTTCGAAAGTTTTAAGAAAAGCAAATAAGATAGTTTGGAAACGTTAACTCTTTTTCTTAAGAAATCATCTTGAGTTGAATGTTAAATCATCAAGTCTTTCAAGAATGAAATAAAATAAGTTCAAGTGATATTTTTAAAAGAAGTAGAAGTTTAGAAATCCAGACCCATCCTCATGTACCTTTAAGAATACTTTCAAAGAAGAAAGGCTTAGTTTAGGCATGCATATGATTCCATTGGGTATTTACATCAAAGCCATTCAAAAGAAGAGGGATCGAAGAGAGGGAAGACAGTGAGCCAAGAAAATGAATTTAGTTACTCATGGAAGATGAAAAATAATACATGAAAATAAAGCAAGACATACCCGTGAATCGGGGTGAAAGAAGAGAAAGTTTGATCCTTTTATTAATGTCACTTCAATCTTCAGATTACAATCACTCAATTCCTCTCTCTCACTGATATTTGACTGAACTACAAATTAGAAAACAGAGATACAGCTTCTCTATTCTATCTAACAAAGAACCTAAGCCTTAAAAACAAAGAGAAAACTAAAACTAATTTTTGATCCTTTTTTCAGTACAAACCCTGCCTTTTATAAGTAAAAACCCAGAGGGAAAGGACTGAGGTGATAAGGGGAGCAAACGCTCCCCTTATCTCCACCAACAAGCAGCGGATCCGTGGCTTTGGCCACGGATCCGCAGCCAGGATGTGGATAAGTGGCCACATCTTGGTAGAGATACGTTGGCGTGGGCTTGGGCTTCCTTTTGCTTGCTGGATTCACTGTTTTTGCTCCCGGATTTGATGAAACGATCTTTGATTCTTGGCTTTAACCACTTGATTTGGAAAGATTCATTTCAACTGGTTTTCAACTTCTCAGATTTGTCAAGATCTGTCCTGATTTCCTGATTTCAAATTTATTCTGAATTAAATCAGAATTTGATGGGCTTTTGGGCTCGTTTCTCTTTCCTATCCTTTAGCAATGGGCCTGCATTTTATAAAGAAAAATTGAACTTATTAATATGATTTATTTAGATAATAAACATGGTAACGTGACAATACATATGCAACATATGTGACTGATCGGTGTAATCCACTGAAAATCCTCACGAGACAAAACTCGTCCTCTAGGGGAAACCTAAAGGTTTAACGACTTGTTGTACATGCTCAGTGCAATCGCTGACCTGCGAAAGTGGTCTAATAATCTTTGATTTAGTTTTATTATTTTTCTCGAGGACGAGCAAAAGATAAGTGTGGGGGTGTGATCAGTCACATATATTGCACATATATTGTCACATTATCATACTTATTATATAATAAACTCTACTTTTAATCCTAATTATTATCTAATTTATATGCAGGCCCATTGCTTAAGGAAAGGAAAGAGAAACGAGCCCAACAGCCCATCAAAATTTGATTTAATTCAGAATTAATTCGAAATCAGAAAATCAGGGCAGATTATGACAAATCAAAGAAGTTGAAAACCGGTTAAAATATATTCCAAAATCAACTGGTTAAAGCCAAAGATCAAAAACATTTCGTCAAATCCAGGAGCTAAAATGGGAAATCCAGATCCAGTTAAAGGAAAATTGCTGAATGATGAGCTGTACTCCCCCGGGTGTGGCCACCTGGTCACACCCAGGCCGCGAAAACGCGGCCAAAGTTACGTTTTCGCAGCTTTGTTGAGGCTGTTGGGGGAGCGTTTGCTCCCCCTATCTTCATACGCTCCTCCCCGTTGGGTTTTACCTATAAATACTGATTTTTAGAGACCACAAGGAGCGATCAAGCAGAGAGTAGAAGTTAGGCTATTTTGTAGTTTATAACTTTGGTTTTTTATTTTATTTTATATAATTTTTATTTTATTTATGTAACTGAGAGGAGAGAAGAGTTTCATGGAGGAATGAGATCAAGCTTGTACTGAAGGTGACACCGGTGTAAGTAAGTCTTTTCTTTCATTGTTATTTAAATCAAATCGAAGTTTCTTTTCTTCTTTATTCTTGTATTTGTTTGCTTCCCTCTTCTGTGTTTGTGAATCCAAATGACTCTGATAGCCCCAAAGTTGCCTTACTCTTGCAAGTGTCATTGATAGCTTATGGTGATGGATAGCCATTCCTATGCTAGTGTAGCTTGCCCTCATTTCGTAGTGTAGAACGGGAGTGGAGAAGATCCTATTTGTCATACTTCGCTCACCTTCAAACCAAGGTAAATCATCAATAAGGGTCAAAGGTAAGCAGGCACCAAAGAGGTAAGTAAGTATTTCTTTTAGGTTTAACTTTCTTTCTTTTAATTTTTAGTTTAGATCACCAACACCAACACCATCAACTCTCAACTCTATTCACTCTTTTTAATCTCTTTGTATAAATCCATTTTTCTATTTTCTCCACATTCTCAACCTACCACTTTCTTCTTAACTTAACCATAACTTATTTTTCTCCTTTCTTTTCTAGAACTAAAAGAAGACTTTTAACCATTCTTTGTAGCATAAAAGAGAAATACTAAAAAGCTTCCATCGCTAGTCCCTCCTTGTAGATCACGACCCGCATAGCTACTTGTTATAGCGGTAGAATTGAGTACTTGCGCTCTTTATTCTAAGTTCTGAAATTCTGTATTTTTGTGTGCAGGTAAAAACTTCAATCATTCATGCAACCTACCCCAAATACTTAGGACAAATGGCTTAGTCGTTATTTGATATTGAACTTGACCAATACCATACTTTTGAGTGTCATATTGATAAATTGGCAAGTTTTTTTTTCAAAGAAATTGAACTCAAATAAGAATGTAACTTTGATCCTCAAATTTGTGATCCAGTTCAAATTTTTGAATCAATATTGACTCTTGTTTTGCTACCTGATTTGAGCAACAATTTGGAGTCAGTTTTGATTCCCATACCTATCATTCTTGAACTTGAATCACCAACCTTAGGAAGTCACATTCCGTTGTAGGGAAATTAATGTGAACTTGAGTTTCAACTTCTTAATTTGGACCCACTTTTTTAACAAATTTTGACTCCTGAACCTTCACTTGACTTCAGTCAATTTCCTGAGTCAATCGTAGTTCCTGTACTTCCTGAGTCGAATCTATTATTCCATCTTTTCACACTTTATTTTAGGACAAAGGTGTTGAAAATAATGACTCTGGAATTATTTTTAAAATTTGGAAATTAGATGAGGTAAAATTTTTAATAAAAATCATTCATGTATACATCATAATTATGGGTTATATTAAAGGGATTTCTTGTGGGTTCCTCCGAATACAATATTCTTCGGATTGGGCCTCATTTCGTGGACCAATCAGACCTCCACCGGAGCCACCACCCTGAGGTAATTTTTCCTTCCCTCTCTATTTATTTCATGCATACATACATTCACGATGCATTGAAGACAATGCATGAGATAAGTGTGGGAGAGGGTTTACTGACATAAGTGTGGGAGAGGGTTTACTGACATAGAGTTCTTTAGATTTTCTTTCTTTTTACGTTTTTTAGGATATTTTTAGACATTGTCTTTTTGTATAGAATTTTTTTCTTTAAAAACTTTTTGAAGCAAGAGACAAAGTTTTGATCTATTTTTAAGAAAATTAAGATGATCTTAGAAACTAAGGAAGCCTTAATTTATGATATCTTAAACCTAGTCGAAATAATAGATATTGTTTAAGATTATAGGTTAAGTGAGAGAGATTGGAGAGATAATTTTATCTTAAATTTTTTGCCTTAGAGAGTATTGATCGTACACATATTTTGCATTCTTTATATTACACTCCTACATTTATCGTGTAATAAATCTGCTAATTTCTTTGTCTTAAATGTCTATTTTGTAGAAGATAATAATGATGAGAAAGAGGATTAAACCAAATAAATACCAGTTAAAATCAGATTTAATTGGATCTATTTGGTTAGCTGAGGATGATCCCAGATTAAGTTAGAACAAATCAAGGATTGGGACAAATGTTCAGCTGAAGATCAGAGCAAATCAGAAAGATAACACCAAATAGAAACCAGTAAAATTCAGATTTCTATAAATCCATTTTTGTTAGCTAAAGATCAATAGAGGATAATATCAAATACAGAGAGATAAATGGATAGAGAGAAGATCAACGGATGAGATGAAGCAAGTTTGCCTCAGATTCTGACTGGATATATTTCAGTATTTGAATCATAACTTTCGATACTAAATCTCATATCTGATGATTTAAGATGATCCAGAAAGAGGACTTACAGAGCTACAACTCTTATGTTGATCACTATTTCCAATTCTGTTATTTGATAAGTAATATTCAGCAATCAACACGCCAACAAACTGCAGATCAGAACTGAATATCCACATCAAATCAAGTTTGGAGATAAGGGAGGATTCAAATTCAGAAATAGCCAGATTTTCCTATCTTCATACTCCTCTAACATCTATATTTCTTCTATAAATACCTGCAATCTCAAAGGCAAGGGGGATGACTATGCAGAGATAGGATTTAGTCCAGTTTTTCATTCTTTGTAGTGTAGGTTTTTGTTTTTCTTTTCATGTAATTTTTAGTTTTATTTATGTAAATCAGAGGAGATCAGAGTTTCATAGGAGAACGAGAACGAAGCTTGTGCTGAGAGTGACACCAGTGTAAAATTTCCTTCTTTTCTCTTATTGTTATAAAATCGAATCTGTAGTTCCCTTTTTTTATGTACTTTGTTTTTGTGTTCTTCTTCTTCTTCTCTACTTTTCTTCTTTTGGTACAATTGTTATCTAAGTGAGTCTAAAAGCATCGAAAGAGCCTTGCCTTTGTGATTGCCACCGATAGCCCATGACGATGGATTTTGAGTTCATTCTGTATCACTTCTTACTTGCAACGTCTTGATGATATAATGTGAAGGAAACGGGAATCAACTCTTATGGGCTATACGTTGATCGCCTCGCTTCAAAGTAACATCATTGCAAAAGATTCAAGGTAAGTATTTGGCCAAAAGAAGTAAGTAATTTTTAGTTTCTTTCTTTTCTTTTATTCTTTAGTTTAGAACACCAACAATACCCACTTCTTTCCATTTTCAATTTCTTTGTAAATAATCATTTTCCATTTTTCTCCAACTTCTCATTCTACCACTTTCTCCCTAACTCACTTTAACCTAATTTTTTTCCTTTTTCTTTTAAAGAACTAAAGAAGAACTTTAACCATATTTTGTAGCCTAAAAGAGATCTTACTAAAATGCTTCCATCATTAGTCCCTCCTTGTGGATCACGACCCGCTTAGCCACTTGCTATTGCGGAGAATTGAGTAACTTACACTCTTTAATCTTAAAATCTGAAATACTGTATTTTTGTGCAGGTTCAAGCTCAATCAAATTTTTGGCGCCGTTGCCGGGGAGGGACGGTAAGTTATTCTCTCTTTAGATTTACATTTTTGGTTAACTTTCTTTTTTGTTTTATGTGTACAGGCTTGACAACAAGGAATCTTTGCTGCAGTGGACATATAAGTGGCCTTGGACTCTGCTTAAGAAAGCAGAGCCAAGAAGCCCTTAGATTTGCTACATTCATGTGGCAATCTGAGTGAACTACTAACCTGTATTTTTTGCAGGTTAGCTGTAGTGCAAAGTTTAATATCTGTACCTATCTATTTCCTTGTTTGTCTCATTGTACTTCCTTTCTAACCTCAACAGTAAAATGATGTTTGTTAAATGCTAAAAACGGTTTAGACTTGCATTTAGGCACGTGTCTAATTCGTTTACATTTTCCATTACTGTTGAAGAGTACTGGAGCCAAGGTATGTGTGCATAGCATTTAGTATAAGGTTAATTCTTGTATGAAATATTGCTTGAATGTTACTTTTTCTATATACTTGTACACTGCACTAAATTGACTTAAAGGCTTGTCCTATAAACAAGATAAGGTGGGGAAGTCATTACCCTCCCTTAGCCCACAAACAATCTCCTTACTCACTAACCCAAGCCTAACTAAAAATGAGTAGACGTTGGCCCTAGGGATATCTCGGACTCAATTAGGAGATTATCCTAAGGGGAAAGGTGTTGAAATTTGACTCCAGCCAAATCAGTATCTAGGAAGGGGATTAAGGGCCGAAAGCCCGAAGGTTGGTGGTTACTTAATTAAGGAACGTCTTTGACGGATAACCTTCTACCAATCTTGCCCTGACCTGGCTGATTAGCTTGTGGTCAAAGTCTGCATTATACCTCCCATGGACAGTCTAACCAGTTAAGAGTCATCTAGGTTATAGGTTTACCCTAACTTAGTTTAGAATTTTTTTCTTTTTATTTGTTTGCTTATTTGTTTGTTTTTTTTTCTTTGTTTGTATTTTATTGTGTGAGATGGCTTATAATAACAATTTTTCCAATTTTAATAGTAATCCATATTACACACTAACCTCTTTTTCGGATATTACCAACCCGGCAGATCACAACTTTAACCAACATAGTGTGCTGGATTGGTCTTATCCAAATCAATATAACCCATGCCCCCAATCTTATAACCATAATTTCCAGAATAATTTCAACTCTTCACAGAGTCAGTGGGGATTCACCTCCCCCGAGTCTAATTTTCAACCAACTTGTCCTCCTTATCCACCTTGTCCACAATATTTCCAAGAATCATACTCAGTTCCACCAGTCCAAAATAGAAAACCATCAATTTTGGAAATGAGTATGCGTGAGTCCTAACAACAATCACAAAATCTGATGGACTCACAATTTTACCTCCAATTCCAAAATAACACTTCATCTTTTCAAGACCAATCACAACAAAACGATAAACCTATCAACTATGAAAAGATGCTTCAAGCCATGACTCAAGCTCAAAACGCTCTTAATCATGACATAGATATGATGGACCAAACTCTACGTTCTCACCATTTGGCCAGTTCTGATGTCGTTAACCATTCTGTTAGAACTGAAGAGTCGTGTTGTTTTCGAAAACAAGGTTCCATTTCAGCACAATCATTTGAACTTGCCCAAACTCCAAATTTGAAAATGATATTGACAGTTTGGCAAGTTATTCCTTTCCTGAAATAGAACTTGAGAATGAATATGATCCTGAATCTCAACTTAGTGATTCAATTCTACTTCCTGATTCAATAATGACTCTGGTGTCTTCGCCTGATTTCAATCTTTTTTCCGAGTCAGCATTGGATCCTGTGCCAATTCATAATGAAATTGAATCGCCCATCTTTGATGATCATTTTATTGAACTTGATCAATTTTATACTTTTAAAAGTCCCATTGACAAATTGGCAAGTTCTCATTTTTATGAAATTGAACTAAATGAGAATGTGACCTAGATTCTCAAATTTGTGATCCATTTCAAATTCCCGAATCAATATTTATTCCTGTTTTGTTACCCGACTTGAGTAATATTTTAGAGTCAGTTTTGATTCCCACACCTGTCATTCTTGAACTTGAATCACCAATATTAAGTCACATTTTATTGTGAGAAAATGAATGTGGACTTGAGTTTCAACTTCTTGATTTGGACCCACTTCCTGAACCAATCTCGACTCCTAAACCTTTACTTGACTTAAGTCACTTTTTTGAGTCGGTATTAGTTCCCGTACTTCCTAAGTCCAAGTTAATCATTCTATCTTTTCACACTCCATTTTAGCACAAGGCAGTTGACAAAATTGACTCTGAAATCAATTATGGAATTTGAAAATTAGATGGGGTAAAATATTTAATAAAAATTATTCATGTATATATCATTTTAGTGGGTTATATTAGAGATATTTCTGGTGGGTTCCTCCGAACTCCACGAAAAGTCGATTGGGCCGCATTTCGTGGACCAATTAGATCACCACCGGAACCACCACCTTAAGGTAATGTTTCCTTCCCTTTCTTCTTTTTCATACATCTATGCATTAATTCATACATTGAGGACAATGCATGAGATAGGTGTGGGGGAGGGTTCTAATATAACTTAGGTTTTTCTTTTTATTAAAAAATTAACATTTTCTTTACTTTTAAAAACTTTTTGAAAATAGAAACAATATTTTGACATATTTTTTGTAAGAAATTGAGTCAATTTTAAGGAATAGGAAATCAAAATTAGGATTTCTTATACTTGGTCAAAATAAGATTATTTGTTTGATTTTTAGGGTTAAGAAGATAATTTGTCAAAGTAATTTAGTCTTGATCTTTACCTTAATGAAATATGCACACTTGCACACTTAGGGTTCTAAAACAAAGATTCTTATGCCTTAAAAAAATTTAAAAAAAAGAAAAAAATATAAAAGATAAATAAATCTAATTATTGATTAGCTAGGTGCTTTGGCCTAAGAAAGCCTTAGTATTTATGCGAAAGATGATTAGATAAGTTTGAGAAAAAAATATAAAAAAAAATCCTCTGATTAAGCTGGGTATTTGTGCCTAATAAAGCATAAGTATTCACGCCTAAAAGTGGTTCATCTAATAAAATCCTTAGTTTTGTGGCCTTGTTTGCTCGAGTCTTAAGTCCTTGGGGTGTTTTCTCACCCGATGCCCTAAGACCGTTTGGTTTAAGAGTCATCGATTAAAGGCTCGTTACATGGGCAGACTAGAAAGCCTAATAGAACTAAGAAATAATACCACCAAAATATATATATATATATATAAATAAATAAGACATAAGAGTTAGAGTCAAAGAACCTTTAGTCAAAGTTTTCACGGTCACAAGATGCATATGACTTAGGGTAAAGTAATAGACTAGATGAGAAGTACAATTTGACTCCTTACTTTGATTGATAACAAATTTTTGAATAGAGACTAAGTTTAGGAATGAATAATTCAGTTTTCTTATAACTTATAGATTACTTAAAACTCACAATAATATTTCAAATATTTTTTCTTTCAAAATGTGTTTTCAAAATACTAACATTTTTCTCTTTCTTTATGGATTTTGTGGGTGCAATCCACTGAAAACCCTCACGAGACAAAACTCGTCCTCTAGGGAAAACCTAGAAGTTTAACGGCTTGTTGCACATGCTCAGTGCAATCGCGTGACCAGCGAAAGTGGTCTATTAATTTTTAGTATAGTTTAATTGTTTTGCTCGAGGATGAGCAAAAGATAGGTGTGGGGGTGTGATCGTACACATATTTTGCATTCTTTATATTACACTCCTACATTTATCGTGTAATAAATCTGCTAATTTCTTTGTCTTAAATGTCTATTTTGTAGAAGATAGTAATGAAGAGAAAGAGGATTAAACCAAATAAATATCAGTTAAAATCAGATTTAATTAGATCTATTTGGTTAGCTGAGGATGATCCCAGATCTAGTTAGAACAAATCAAGGATTGGGACAAATGTTCAGCTGAAGATCAGAGCAAATCAGAAAGATAACACCAAATGGAAACCAGTAAAATTCAGATTTTTATAAATCTATTTTGGTTAGCTAAAGATCAATCGAAGATAATATCAAATACAGAGAGATAATGGATAGAGAGAAGATCAACAGATGAGATGAAGCAAGTTTGCCTCAGATTCTGACTGGATATATTTCAGTATTTGAATCATAACTTTCGCTACTGAATCTCATATCTGATGATTCAAGATGATCCAGAAAGAGGACTTACAGAGTTACAACTCTTATGTTGATTACTATTTCTAATTCTGTTATTTGATAAGTGATATTCAGCAATCAATACGCCAACAAAGTACAGATCAGAACTGAATATCCATATCAAATCAAGTTTGGAGATAAGGGAGGATTCAAATTCAGAAATAGCCAGATTTCCCTATCTTCATACTCCTCTAACATCTGTATTTCTTCTATAAATACCTGCAATCTCAAAGGCAAGGGGAGACGACTATGCAGAGATAGGATTTAGTCCAGTTTTTCATTCTTTGTAGTGTAGGTTTTTGTTTTTCTTTTCATGTAATTTTTAGTTTTAATTTATGTAAATCAGAGGAGATCAGAGTTTCATAGGAGAATGAGAATGAAGCTTGTGCTGAGAATGACACCAGTGTAAGATTTCTTTCTTTTCTCTTATTGTTATAAAATCAAATCTGTAGTTCCCTTTTTGTATGTACTTTATTTTTGTGTTCTTCTTCTTCCTCTCTACTTTTCTTCTTTTGGTACAATTGTTATCCAAGTGAGTCTAAAAGCATTAAAAGAGCCTTGCCTTTGTGAGTGCCACCGATAGCCCATGACGATGGATTTTGAGTTTCATTCTGTATCACTTCATACTTGCAACGTCTTGATGATATAATGTGGAGGAAACGGAATTAACTCTTATGGGTTATACGTTGATTGCCTCGCTTCATGGTAACATCATTGCAAAAGATTCAAGGTAGGTATTTGGCCAAAAAAAGTAAGTAATTTTTAGTTTCTTTCTTTTCTTTTATTCTTTAGTTTAGAACACCAACAACACCCACTTCTTTCCATTTTCAATTTCTTTGTAAATAATCATTTTCCATTTTTCTCCACCTTCTCATTCTACCACTTTCTTCCTCACTTAACTTTAACCTAATTTTTCTCTTTTTCTTTTAAAGAACTAAAGAAGAACTTTAACCAAACTTTGTGACATAAAGAAAACTTACTAAAAAGCTTCTATCGCTAGTCCCTCCTTGTGGATCACGACCCGCATAGCCACTTGCTATCGCGGTAGAATTGAGCACTTGCACATCTCTATTTTAAAGTTTTGAATTTCTGTATTTTGTGTGCAGGTTCTACCTCAATCAAGTATGCACTTCACACTTACACAATTTTTGGGATGGAAACAAAGACCTCAAATGCCATAAAGCAAATAAAAAGAAAAAATATATGGTATATATGAAAAAAATCACTAATTAAGCTGGATAACTATGCTTCAAGAAGCATAATTATTCACGCCTAACGGTGGTCAAAAGAAAAAAATAATCTCCTAAGTTTTGTGGCTTTGTTTACTCGAGTCCTTAAGCTCGAGGGATGTTTTCTTATCTAATGCCCCAAGATCATCTGATTTGGGAGTCATTTGCAAAAGGCTCACTACCCGGTAAACTAGAAAGCCTAAGAAAATTAAAGAAAGAAATATATATATATATATATATATATATATATATATATATATATAAATGGCTTGATGGTTAGAGTTGAAATCCTAAAAATCTTCACTAATCACAAAGTGCATATTATCTAAGTTTTATGAAAGATAAAATATTCAATTCAATTTTGAATTCTTACTTTAACTGAAGACAAGATCTTGCATATAGTCTATATTTAAGGAAGAATAATTGTTGGTGGACTTATGATCTTAGATCGCTTAAATTTTTGCAAAAATATTTCGTAAACCTGTCTCTTTTTCAAAATGCATTTTCAAAACACTAACTTTCATTTTCAAACCTGTCTCTTTGTGGGTATAATCCACTGAAAACCGTCAGGAGACAAAACACCTCCTCTAGGGGTAACCTAGAGGTTAACAGCTTATTACATATGATCAAATTGAACTTTTAATGAATGCCTCTCATTTGAAATCTTAATTTTTTCTTGCAAAGCCATGTTAAGCTTTGAAAACAAATTCTCATTTTCTCTTTTTAAATCAAAATTCTTGCTTTTCAAAACTTTGTACTTTGAAAGCAAATTTTCACAAAACTTAGATAGTTTTTCATTTAATGCATGTGCATCCATGTTATCATCACATGAAGAACTAGCACTATCATCTAATTGAGTGTCCAAAATTACCTCAAGGGAGTTATTCCCTTAGACAATGAAGCAAACTTGGTTGGACTCATCTCCACTTGATTCTTTCTCCACATTATTTGTCATTTGTTGCACGGGAGAGGTCAATGTGTTCCACACTGCAAAAGCGGAATCACAGTGAGAAATAATAGAAAGATGTTCTTTTCTTAGTGTGTACCTAAGTGTCTCTAAGACTTATGCATTAGCCTCTATATACTTGTCATTATCAAGATAATATTTCTTGATAGTGGGAAGGTAAACATGCAATCCTAGGGCTTTAAGATATGTGTTTATCTTAAACTTTCACATATCGATGTTAGAAACATCACACATGGGTGGAGCAAGAAAACCATGAGTGTATAAACTATATGTATGCAAAGCAATCTAGATTAGCAATGAGGATCTTACTCCTAGGTGGTTAAACTGAATATCAGAAGCGAAGGCTCTGATACCAATTGAAAGTACACCTAGAGGAGGTGAATAGGTGTATAAGCTAATCTAGGACAAATGATGTGGAATTTAAAACTTAATTTCTAACACACTATGTGTTACCAAAGTGAGCTCAATTTCCCATGAAGGGCTCTGGAACTACTTCTCTAGATTCCTCTAGATTAAGAGTTGAGTTGCTTTAAAAGCTCTATTAGTTGAACACAAGTGTGAGCACACTAACAATACCAAGCATGTATATCATATGAGCAATGTAAAGCAATGTAAGATATAAAGAGATATAGAGTTGAGAGATAGTGGATCAAACACAAACACTGAGATATGTTTCGAGATTCGAGCCATTGCTCTACGTTTCCGCCTTCACAGAAGGATTTTCACTATGTTGACACAGGACCTTCCACAGAGGAACCTCCACTGAGGACTTACAATTACAAATGGGAGTACATAACTCCTCTCTCAATACACAAACCTCTACACAAGAGGTGGGCACTAAGACAAGCACAAATTAAAGAGAAAAATACAACTTAGTGATCACTAAGATCACAAACACTCTCTTGATGATCTTGAATGATCACAAACAATTTTCTCACAAAACAAAGATCCTAAAGATAGGATTAGAATTGATTGGCTTAAGTATGTGAGAAATCAAAGTGTTTGGAAATAAAATAACAAAGAAAATACTTAGGAAAACTTCTTAATGGATATATAAAATGAAGAACAAAATAGAATTCCCAAAGACTTGATTTTCTTTGAATTTTCAAAACTTTAAAAACAAATAAAGATAGAGAATTTTGGCACAAAAACTCTTTGAACAACTTTGTTAAAATACTTGAGAAGGTGGAAAAAAATATAGTTGAAAATCTTAGGAGAAACAACCCCCAAAGATCAATTTTTATAAGGGTCTAAAAATATAGCCTTTAGGGCCCAGAATAGGTTAAAATTGACCTGTCGGTCGATCAACGGGTCGACCGGCAAACGGTCAGATTTCTGATTGTTGGGGCTACCGGTCGACCGCCCCAGGCAATTTGCCTAACTGTTGATCGCCCGGTCGGCCGAGACCAGAACCAGAGAGTGAAATCTCTGGCGGTCGACCGCCCGGTAGACTGGGGCCAGATCCAGAGAGCAAGCTCTCTGGATCAGTCAACCGTCCGGTCGATCGGCCCATGACCAAGGCTGTTGTGCATGTTTTGTGGACATCGATCAACCAACCTGTCGATCGAGATCTGGTCTGATCGACCGGTCGGTCGACCGCTAGTGGCCTCAGGCTGGGTTTTAGAGTTTGAAAACTTGGCCTTTTAAATACCTATAAAATACAATAAAACTCTATAAAATCCACAAAAATAGATTCATGTATATATTTAAAGTATAAATATGTGTGACCAAAAATCAACACATATTACAAGCTATTTGAACTATTTTTGAGGCTTAAAAAATATTAGCTTTAAATAAAAACCGTATTTTCCAAAAACCAAACTTCTAAAGGAAAATACGATTTTTCTATAAACTTGTACAAATACAAAAATAAGATATTTAAACTCATTTTGAAGCATAGTATGAATGGATAGAATCCAATTCACATATAAATGATATATCTATGTTTTTGATATTAAATCCAAAACTAAGTTTTGATAAAACAAAACTTAAAACATGAGCTAGAATCATCAAAATAAGTTTTTAGACATTATGAATCATCAATTTATGTGGAAGAATTCCAATATACATGAAACTATGTGAAACTTATTTTGATTCTATCTATTCATGAAAATGAAAGATACGTTTTAGAAAATCCAAAACCAGTTAAACTGAAACAAGAAAACTTTTGAACTTGTATGTGTGTAAACTTGAGTATATCAAGACTAATCAATCTGTATGTAAGATCTAAAACAAAAACTAAATTAAATAAACTGAATTCTTCTTGTTGATCTTCATCTTCAAGATGACTCGATCCAAACTCGATCCAAAGAGATTGATATCATCCGAGTGCTAGATACGATCTTGACGAGCGAGCTCTTGAATCAACATGTGTTAGCTCTAAAACATGACTTTGAATCCTTTGTTGAAGCTAATCACCTACTAAGATCTTGATCAATAACTGAAAACTATATAAATTTAAGATCATTAGTAAACTAACCTTCATAAGTTAGTCATCATAAAAACTAAGGTGAAAGGCCTCTTGGCTAACAGTGTAACCATGGTTTCTTTCATGCTTTACATTTTCATGGCTAGCTAACTCTCTAACATGACAACTAACCTTTAACACAACTAAGTATTAACTCTTTGATGATACAACTCATATGATTCATTGGATGCATCTAATTTCTATGTGCTTTACAAGTATTCTTGATTCCCAATGAAGATGAGTGATATTTGATCTTATTGAAGCTTTATGATTCTCTCCATATGACTTATGTGTGCCTCTTTTAGTACCTTGATACTTTGATAAGTGCCTTCATGGAACATGATGATGGGTTCACCTTGAAATGCTAACAATTGAATGCATAAGCTTCTTATTTCATGCTTGCTAGAACAATGGCTTTGATGTTTTAATGAACTTGATATTGTTGTTGTGCATTGTTAATTTGTGAATCTTAACTCTTATGTTCCATTCTTGTGTATCTATTGAGAGCCCATGATCCAAGGAGGCCACATATCCAAGCTAAGAGAGGAACACTCCAACAATTGGGCCATCTTTAAGACTTGATGAACCAAGATGAACATATTTCCAATAAATCCACATGAGGAACAATTCATCCAAATGATTAGTGAGTTAGTAGTATATAGTTGTTAGTTAGTCATGGTCTTCTTTCTTTGTTAAAACTCTTTTCTTTAGAAGCAACTTGTTTTCAAATCTCTTTTCTTTTCTAATTAAGACTTTTTTCTTTTTTTTAAACCATTACTTCATTCGCCGTTTTCATCTCGCATCTCTTATTTTTGTTTTCTTTTTCTTTAAACCACAACAACCATAATCCACAACCTTTTTCTTTACTTTCTTTTTCTTTCATTCTTAAACAAAGAAGAACCTTCGTTTCTTTTTAAGAAGTAGTACAAAAAACCGGACAAAGCTTCCATCGCATACCCTCCCTGTGGATACGACTCGTTATAACTCTTTCCTACAATGGTAGTTCGAGGGGCATATAAAAATTAAATACAATCTCAAGGCTTTAACATAGACATATCAACCAGCACGGTTTGTTCTGAACTTCTGCGCCTTTCCACGATTTCGAACAAAATTTTGGAGCCGTTGCCGGGGAGGGTAATAGTTTTTGCTTATTTTTGAACTAAATGATTTTTCTTCTCTGTTACAGGGTATAAGTTTTGAAAACAGGAAAATAAGCATTGCAAAAACATATAAGTGGTTATGGGCCTCTGCTCTAGAAAGCAGAGACCAAGTACCCTCAAGATTGTCGCGCAAACGCAACTTTGGCCGCGTTTCCACGACAAGATTGAGTTGATTACTATCAAAATTTTAGCAGGGCCGCTTGCATAACAAAAATCTGCTTGCTACAATAATTATTTTTCTTGTATGCCATCACTAGGATTCTGATAATAAACAATAGCAAAAAGCTTGTTGAAAGTTAAAAATTTGTTTAGACATTTGCATTCTAGGAACATGTCTTTACAATTCTTTTACTTTACTGTTGAAGAGTGCTGGAGCAACGTACGTGAGCATAGTATATAGAACAGGACTCACTCTTTTGTTGATTTATCCGCTTTGAGTGAATCTTATTTGATATATTATGTATGCTTGCACAAATAAATTCTAAGAACACCATACAAATAAGCAAGATAATGTGGGGTTTCATCACCCTTCTGTGAGCCTAAAGGCCCTTCATAAGTTACGAATGATCTTGTGTTTATATAGTTTCAAGTTTTGATCATGATCTTAGTAGGTGTTTAGCTTTAACAAAAGATTCAAAGTCAAGTTTTGAAGCTAACACATGTTGATTCAAGAGCTTGCACTTTAAGATCGCATCAAGTACTAGAGGAGTCAAGCTTTATGGATCGTGTTTGGATTGAGTCATCTTAGAGTTAAAATTGACAAGAAGACTTCGGCTTAGGTTTGTTTGTTTATTATTAGATCTTGTGTATGAATAGTTTAGTTTTGATATGCTTAAGTACACACGCACACACAAGTTCAAAAGTTTTCATATTGGTTTAATCGTTTTAGATTTTTAAGAATACATTTTATGGCTTCATGAATAGATAGAATCAAAACGAGTTTACATGGTTATATATATGTTGGATTTCATCCATGTGCATCTATGCTTCATAATATTTAGAAACTTATTTTGATAATTCTAATTCATGGTTTTAAGTTTTGTTTTTATCAAAACTTATTTCGGATTTAATGTAAAAAATAAAGATATATCATTTACCATGTGTATTGGATTCTCTCCATACACATCATGCTTCAAAAGTGTTTCAATATCTTGTTTTTGTATCTATACAAGTTTTAGAAGAATCAGTTTTCCATTTCAAAGTTTGGTTTAAGACTTAATTTTTGCCTCAAAAATAGTTCAAATTGTTTGTAATATGTGTTGATTTTTTGTCAGATATATTTGTACTTCAAAGAATTTATATGAACTTATTTTTGTCAATTTTATGATATTTTATGGGAATTTATAGGTTTGGGGTTACTGGCGGTCGACTGGTAGATTGACTAATGTGCACAAGAACATGCACAAGGTTTTAAGCCTATGGGCCGGTCAATCGTACGGTCGACCGACTGGATCAACCCATCTCTCGGGTTAGTCCCATCGACTGAGCAGTTAACCAACAGGATGATTACCTTAGGGCGGTCGACCGACGGCCTCAAACGGTCGAAAATTTGACCGTTGGTCGGCGACTGGGCTGTCAACCGACAGGTCATTCTGGTCGGTTTTTGACCCCGACAGCTATTTAAATGTGGATTTTGAGACTTTATAAATATGGATTTTGAGACCTGTTTTCAACAAGATTTTCAAGAGCAATTTTTCCATCTTCTTAAGTATTTTCAGCAAGTTTTCAAAAGAAGTTTTTGTGCCAAAATTCTTTATCTATATTTGTTTTTAAAGTTTTAAAAAATCAAAGAAAAACAAGCTTTAGGAATTTTAGTTTTGTTCTTCAATTTCACATCTATCAAGAAGTTTTTCTCAAGTGTTTTCATTATTGTTTCTTTTCCAAACACTTTGATTTCTCACATACTTGAGCCACTCAATTCAAAATCTATTTTTAGGATCTTTATTTTGTGAGAAAATTATTTTTGGTCTTTCAAGATCACCAAGTGTTGTTTGTGATCATTGGATCACCAAGTTGTAAACTTTTCTTTACTTTGTGCTTGGCTTTGTGCTTTCCCTCTTATGTAGAGGTGATTGAGAGTTGGAGTTGTGTGCTCCTTATTTGTATTTGTAATTTCTCGGTGGAGGTCCCTTTGTGAAAAATCGTATAACGAATAGTAGAAATCCTTTTGTGTGAAGGAGGGGTTGTAAAGCAGTGGCTCGAACCTCGAAACATATCTCAATGTTTGTATTTGATCTTCTATCTCTCAACTCTCTACTCTTTATATCTTGCATTGTCTTTATTGCCATATCTTATATGCTTGATACTGAATGTGTACCCACACTTGTATTTAATCAAGAAAGCTATTGAAGAACCTTTAACTCATAATTCAAAGAAATAGTGAGGAGTAGTTTCAGAGCCCTTCACGGGGAATTCAGACTCACTCTTGATTACACTTTGTGTGTTTACAATTAGTTTTTAAATTTCACATTCTTTATCTTAGATTAGCACTATACCTATTTACCCCCCTCTAGGTGTACTTTCAATTGGTATCAGAGCTTGCGCTCTTGATATTCGATTTAACCACCTAGGAGTGTGATCCTTGGATTGATAATTTAATCTATTGCTTTGTACACATTATGTTTACACTCATAGATTATCTTGCTCCACCTATGTTTGATGCATCTAACATAGATAAGTGAAAATTTAAATGAGTTCATATTTAAAAACTTTAGGATTGCATGTTTATCTTGCAACTACCAAGAAATCATATTTTGGTAATGACAAGTACCTCGAGGCTAATGCATAAGCCATAGTGCATTAATCATACATTAAGCAAAGAACATATTTTATTAATTTCTCGTTGTGGCTTTTGCAGTGTGGAACACATTGACCTCTCTCAAGGAACAAATGACAAACATTTTGGAGAAGGAATCTATGGTAAATGAGTCCGACAAGCATGCTTCATTATCCAAGAGATTGACTCCCTTGAGGTAAATCAGACATTCATCTAAATGATCGTGCTAGCTCTTTCGATGATCATGATAGCAGTATGGATGCCTATGCTTTAAATGAAGAGCTTTCCAAAGTTTGTGAAAATTTGCTTTCCAAATATAAACTTTTGAACAAGAAGATTTTGGATTTAAAGAAAGAAAATAAAAATTTGTTTTCAAAGCTTCATCTTATTTTCAAAGAGAAAGTTGAGATTTCAAGTGAAAGAGATTTCTTGAAAACCCAACTTGATCTTACTTTAAAAGAAAATGAGATTTTAAAAATAAAAATTATTTTGATCATATTTTGAAGAAAAATGAGGTTCAGTCTTTAAAACTTGATTTTATTTTAAAAGAGAATGATTCTTTGAAAAATAAAATTATTTTTTATTTCTAAAGAATTGAATCTATTTTTTTAGAAAATGTTTCTTTGAAAAATGATTTTGCTTCTCATTCTTGTCATTCTTCTATTGTTTTATTTACTAGTGAAAAGAATGTTGCATGCTCCACTTCTTCTTCTTCTATTGATGATGATATTTGCATGTTGAAGAAGAGTGTTGATTGTTTGGGCTCCAGTTTGAGCCAATGTGCTATAGTTCATAAGAGATTGGAATCTATGTTTCGAAAGAAACATATTCCACATATGCATGCACACCATTCACGACATACATATGCTCATCATGCTCGCACACATGAGTCTATGTATGATGGTGTGTACAATTGTACACATTGTGGTCATACGGGCCACCTTGCAAAATTTTGTTATGATCGATTAAATGCTATAAATTTTATAAGTAAGTATATTTGGGTTAGGAAAGGTGCTAACCCCCATGGACCCAAGAATATAGATCCACCCCTATTATATTTGATGTAGGCATGGGCTCTCACAAGACATGAGAGTATTGGTGCCTTGATGGGTGGATGCGTTTCGAGCTCAATGGTCACATTTTTGGATGCATAACTTTCAAGAAAGTTTTGTGAGGACCACCATATTTTGGAGAAATAGAGACTAGTCATACCGGTGTAGGTAAGTATCTTTATCCTTCTTACTTTGTTACATGCTTTCATTGATGATTTTTAGCATGTCATGGTTTTCATATTCATTGTATTTAAATGCAATGGTTATTAGACATGTGATATGCATAGATAGTATTTGAGATACACTCATATTTATATAGATTCATGTTTTTATATTCTCATTATGGTTTAATTACGTATGCATATCATTGTTGTAATGGCACTTGCATTTATGATAATGATCATATTTGTTTATTTACCATGTTTTGATATTTTTGTACGTATCATATTTTGATTTCATGTTTAGATGTAGTTTTCATTAAAACTTGTGTTTATACTTATTCAAGTAGTGAATTACACTTGATTATTATGTTTTAGTGCTTCATTGCTCATGTGTGCTCATTATATGTATTTGTATAACCTAGTTTTGATTATTCTTGCATTTATACTTGTATTTCCTATTTTGTACTTGTTTTTGTTTAGCTTCATGTATATGTAAATTTTGCTTTAAAGTTATATGATATACATGTTCTATTCTTGAATCACTTATATTACATTCCATAGACTATTTTTGTGGACTCATTTAATATTTGGATAATTATGTATACTTTAGTTTTGACTAAATATACATATACCTTGAAGTTTATTTTGTTTTGATATAAATTGAATTTTTATGATTTTTATGTTTATGATAAAAGAATTTTGATTGAGCTTCATTGTATTATCTCCATGATTATACTCATTACATGATTCTTGTGAACTTTACATCTTATTTACTGATGATTTTGGATTCATGAGAACTTTTGTGCTTCATAGCTCTTTAAGTGTCAATGCTCGTTTAATTTTCATATTTTCATGAGATAAATATTTATCATTTATATTCCTTGCTTGAAGGATTTCGTACTAGTTTTCAAAATTATTATAAAACTAGTTTCGTATTCTTCAATTGGTAGGGTTTTTAACCCATGCTAAATTATTTTCAAAATATTATTTTTGAAAATTTCTACCCTATAAGAGCGGTTAGTTGGGCGACCATGCCTTGTATGCTCTTAATAAATATCTTTTTAAATATGTGCTGACAGGGTGATTGTTATACATGATTTTAATATTATTTCATTTTTTGTATACTCATACTTACTTTCTATATATGTATGTATCATATTTCAATTGATATTTTGATTATGCATACATATATATAATTTCTTGTGCTAGATTAAATATTCATACATATTCTTTATCGCACAAATTATTTTATACTAAGCTTGATTCATATTCTTAATGATAATTGGTATCTTTACAAGTTTATGCATTAGTTTTAGTAGTATTTCATAAAGGGGGAAAAATTTTCTTGATTTGTCTTTTAATTGTATCTAGTTTCAATTGGCATCTTACTCCCACTTTTTATGAAGAAAAATATTTTGTTTTGAAAATGCTAACATTTTTAATATTGGTATTAATAACATTCAATTGGTATTATTCGCAAATTGGTATCTATATTGCAAAATGGTTTAGAGTTTTACCTTCAATGGTATCTTTGAATTTAAAAAGATTTCTTTCAATTGGTATCAATTTGTAAAAAGATTGTTTCTCTTTCAATTGATTTCTTTCAAAAATATATTTATATTGGTATAAAATTTATTTTGGTTTGTATTGCCTATATGCAAGTGGAGCTTAACATCTCTTCTATGTATAGAATCATGATGAGTAAAGAAGAGCTTGATATCTTTTCTTTATATGGTACACATGTGTAGGGGGAGCTTAACATCTTCATCTATACATTGTATATTATGCTTATATGCATTAGGGTTTAGTCATTCCTTCTCCATGTAATGCATGTACACAAGGGGAGCTAACTTGACGTCTCTCCTCTTCATGAATGTATATCGCATTTATATTTATATTGTTTGTTTTTCTTCACCCTTTATTGATGAGTGACAAAAAGATGGAGAAGGATTTGGGTTTATATATGAATGTTTATTTGTGTTTACGTATATATATATATATATACATACATATATAATATATATATATATTGATTGAGATTTCCTGCACACAAATGTAGTATTTTAGTTTTAAGAATAGGATGTGCAAGTTCTCAATTCTAATCCGCTGTAGCAAGGCTATGCGGGTCGTGATCCTCAGGGAGGGACTGCGATGGAAGCGTTAAGCAAGTTTCTCTAAAGTTTTTATTTTTATTAGTTAAATTAGAAAGGAAGTGGTATTTACAATGGGTCGGCAAATAAAGAATTGGGAGAAGTTGTGATTTAATCTACAAAAAGAAAAGAAAAGAAAAAGAAAACTTACCTCTTCAGTCTGCTTACCGTTTGAACCGTTGCGATGATTTACCTTTTCTTGGAAGGCGTACAAGCATGGCATATAGGATCGTCCGCCTTCTTAACTATGGAATAAAAAGCAACTATGAAGACCTGTTCATCGCCATAGGCCATCAAGGTTCCTTCTTCGGCTAGGTATTCTCGGAGCAGTTGGATCTCATGGTGGGCAAGACATTAGAGAAAGAAACAATGTCATAAAAAATAGAAGAACGATGATAGAACAAAGATAGAGACACAATAAAACAAGAATAGAATAAAAAGAACAAAAACAAGCTTTGATTTGACTATTAAACAATGGTGGAAAATTACAACTTACACCGGCTGTCACCATCAGTACAAGTGGATCCCTTCCTCCATGAATACATCATCTCCTCTCAGCTTTCACAAAAAGAAAATAAAAATTTACAATGGAAGAAATAAAATCTAAACTACAAGAAAACCTAAAAACCCTAACTTTTGGCCCTTTGCTGGACGCTGGACCACTCTGTACGTTGCACTGCAGGGGGTATTTATAGCTTCAGAAGGGAGAACAGTCCTGGATAAAGTCGCCCACAAAATCTGGTAGTCTGCTTCATCCAAAATGCCGCAAAAACCTGGTCTTTGCCGCAATTTTGCGGCAATACTGGCTCTGCTGGCCACGCGCTTTGGCGCGTGGCCTCTCCTGATCCGTTCATCTGGGCGTTTGCTTCTGGAAGTGTGATTCTGGCTCTTCATCTTGAGATTTCGAGATAACTTAGTAATCAAGTTACCTTGATCTCAAATATCCCAAATCTTCTATCCACGAATTTCCTTCTTATCTTGGGCTTTTATCCTCATCCTGCAAGTGTTTAGGGTTGGATAGAAGTCTATCCTTCCCTTATCTTTGATATTTGCAACTTTTAGCCCTTGTATTTGCATTTTGACTTCTTGTAATTGCGCTTTTGCACCTGGGCTTCAAACATGGGCTTGGATCTGGGCTTTTGGGCTCTTTTAAGCTTTATTTATTATTAACATAATGATTCGAGGCCTGCACACATTAAATAACAAAATATTAATAAATGTGCATTATAATATGAATAAATGTGCAAATGTGATGGTAAATATGATGATAATTATGCATTTTTTACTACTAATCATATATATATATATATATATATATATATATATATATATATATATATATACATAAATGTGTGTGTGTGTGTGTGTTTGTGGTTTTGATATTCAAAGCTCTTATTGCATATTCATTCTCATTGGTATCTTAATCCATATGTTTTGTTTTATTTGGCATATGAGCTTCTTTGAATATTCATATGCATGTGTTTTATGATTCTTATTGCATATTTTTTATTTTTGTTTATTAGTATCTGAGCTTACATTGAATATCAATATGTTTTATGTTATGCATAAGTTAAGGGGGGCTTCTATGAAGCTTATCTTTAATGCATGCATATATAACATCATAAGTTTTATCATCATCAAAAAGGGAGAGATTGTTAGCCCAAAGGCCCTTCACCTTAGTTTTGATGATAACTAACTTATGAAGTTAAGTTACTAATGATCTTGTGTTTATATAGTTTCAGTTTTTGATCAAGATCTTAGTAGGTGTTTAGCTTCAACAAAGTATTCAAAGTCAAGTGTTGAAGCTAACACGTGTTGTTCAAGAGCTCGCGTTTCAAGATCGCATCAAGTACTCGAAAGAAATCAAGCTCATGGATCTTGTTTGGATCGAGACATCTTGGAGATGAAGATTGACAAGAAGACTTCGGTTTAGATTTATTTTTTTATTCTTTAGATCTTGTGTAAAGATAGTTTAGTTTTGATATGCTCAAGTATACACAAACAAGTTCAAAAGTTTTCATTTCGGTTTAACCGTTTTGAATTTTTTAAGAATACATTTTATAGTTTCATGAATAGACAAAATCAAAGCAAGTTTGCACAGTTTATATGTATGTTAGATTTCATCTATGTCCATCTATGCTTTATAATGTTTAGAAGCTTATTTTGATGATTCTACTTCATGAATCTATGTTTTGCTTTTATCAAAACTTATTTTGGATTTAATGTAAAAATAAAGATATATCATTTACTATATGATTGGATTCTATCCATGCACATTATGTTTCAAAAGTGTTTCAATATCTTATTTTTGTATCTAACAAGTTTGAGAAAAAATCGGTTTTCCATTTCAAAGTTTGATTTTTGAAAAATACGATTTTTAGTTTAAGACTTAATTTCTTTGCCTCAAAAATAGCTCAAATTGTTTGTAATATGTGTTGATTTTTTATCACACATATTTGTACTTCAAAGAATTTACATAAACTTATTTTTGTGGATTTTATGAGATTTTATGAGAATTTATAGGTATTTAAATGTCCTAATATTTAATCCTATAATCCCAGATTTGGGCTACTGGTGGTCGACCGAACCAGAGGTCGGTCGACCAATGTGCACAAGAACGTGCACAAGGCCTTAGCCTATAGGCCGGACGAATGTACGGTCGACCGATTGAATCAACGCAATTCTTAGGTTGGTCTCGGTCGACCGAGTGGACGTCCGACAGGCTGATTGCCTTGGGGGTGGTCAATCGGACGGTCGATCGATGGCCTCAAACGGTTAAAATTTTGACTACCGGCCGGTCGACCGATAGGTCATTCTGGGCAGTTTTTGTCCCTAATAGCTATATTTTTCTAGGCCCTATAAATATGGGTTTTGAGGCCTGATTTCAATAAGATTTTCAAGAGCAAATTTTCCCATCTTTTCAAGTGTTTTAGCAAGTTCTCAAAAGAAGTTTTCGTGCCAAAATTCTCTATCTTTATTTGTTTTAAAAGTTTAGAAAAATAAAAAAAACAAGCCTTGAGAATTTTAGTTTTGTTTTTCAATTTCATATCTATCAAGAAGTTTTTCTCAAGCGTTTTCTTTGCTGTTTCTTTTTCAAACACGTTAATTTTCACATACTTTATCCACTCCATTCCAAAATCTATCTTTAGAATCTTTGTTTTGTGAGAAAATTGTTTGTGGTCTTTCAAGATCACCAAGTGTAGTTTGTGATCATTGGATCATCAAGTTGTAAACTTTTCTTTACTTTGTGTTTGGCTTTGTGCCTTTGCTCTTATGTAGAGGTGATTAAGATTTTGGAGTTGTGTACTCGTTGTTTGTATTTGTAATTTCTTAGTGGATGTACCTTTGTGGAAGATCCTATAGTGGATAGTTGAAATCCTTCTGTGTGAAGGCGGAGACGTAGAGCAGTGGCTCGAACCTTGAAACAAATCCCAGTGCTTGTGTTTGATCTTCTATCTCTTAACTATCTACTATTTATATCTTGCATTGTCTTTATTGCCATATCTTACATGCTTGATATTGAATGTGTGCCCACACTTGTGTTTAATCAAGAGAGCTATTGAAGCAACTTAACTCATAATTCAGAGGAATAGTTAGGAGTAGTTCCTGAGCCCTTCACAGAAAATTCGGAGTCACTCTTGATTACACTTTATGTGCTTGCAATCAGTTTTAAAATTTTTCATTATTTGTCTCAATTAGCACTACAACTATTCACCCCCCTCTAGGTGTACTTTCACCTTCCTTAGCCACAAGCACTCACAATCCGAAGCTTAATTTAAAAAATTGATAGACGTTGGCCTCTAGGGACATCCAAACTCATTAGGAGATTAACTAAGGGTGAAATTTGTTTTGAATCATACTCATGTAAAATCAGTGTCTAAGTTTGGGGATTAAAAGGTTAAGCCTCGAAGATACCGTGATTTGGCGTAATTAAGATCCGTTGCTTATGCACGGATACCTCCCACCGTAGTTTTCCCCTACTTGGATGATTAGCTTGTGGTCGGATTCATACAACAGCCTCCCCCGAGAAATTGCCCAGTTATGAGTCATCTAGTCAGGTACCTTAGAGGCTTGGAGATTTTTTTTTTGGTTTGTTATTTTCCTTTTTTACATTTGATTGTTTGGTGAACGTTGTTTGTATTATGCATGCAAGAGTGGTCCAGGGATCAATTTCATGAAGGTTAGTTAGGAACATTCCACTTGCACCTACACGACCTCCTGAGTTTATTCCAATCATGGCCACCAACATGTCACTTCAGGACAAGTTTTACCCAATTAGAACATCACTTTCCTCCTGTTTTTAGTTACCAGAGGTCAATAGAAATAATTTAGAACTGAAACCCCAATTTATAAACACCCTTCCTAGATTTCAAGGCATGGAGTCTGAGGACGTATAGTTCTTCATCCGAAAGTTTGAAGAAGTATGTTTCATGATCCAGATTCCCCAGCTGGGGGAAGACACCGTAAGATTGAAATCATTCCCTTTGCTCTTAAGGATACAGCAAAGAAGTGGCTGTATAGCTTACCCGTCTGTTTGATTTCATCTTGGGACAATTTTGTTAAGATTTTCCTTAAAAAAATTTACCCAAGATTGCCCTCATTAGGAAAAATATAATACAGTTTAGATAAGAGACCAATGAACCATTCTGAAAATATTTTGAACGCTTTAAGGATCTACTAGCCAAGTGTCCTTATCACGGAATAGAGAAATGGTGGCAGTGCCAAATTCTCTATGACGATCTAGACTACCAACCAAAATGCTCCTTGAGACTATGTGTCAAGGAGAATTCTTAAAAAGGATAAGGATCAAGGGTTGGGATTTATTCAAAGCCTTAGCTGAAAAACTAATTCAGTGGGAGTCTTGTCCTGAAAAGACTAACGCCACAACATTCAGAACCTGTATGCATTCCCATTGAGTCTTCTATATCTGTCGAGGCCAAAATTTCACAACTGATGAGGA
This sequence comes from Agave tequilana, assembly GCA_038442645.1. Classification (NCBI taxonomy): domain Eukaryota; kingdom Viridiplantae; phylum Streptophyta; class Magnoliopsida; order Asparagales; family Asparagaceae; genus Agave; species Agave tequilana. Next base: position 29,445 of record JAVJIF010027668.1, on the reverse strand, counting down.
GACTAGAACTGCTTGATGCTAGGGAATAGAACTCGGTAAACCAAATAAACCAACCCCAAATGCAAATCTGGGTTGTACCACTGCCATGCCTTGACTCACATTTTTGAAGAGTGTCCTGTATACCAAACTCAACAGATGCTACCCAATAGTATGAATGCAGCCTTTACCAGACCAAATTTCAAGCCCTACTCCAAGATTTTCAACCCAGGATGGAGTATCATCTCAACTTTTCATGGAGTCAGTCTGGTCCTGAGCAGCCTAGACAATCTTTTCTAGCAGTTCACTGCTCAGACTCATCAACCCAATTTTCAACCAAACTACCAGCATAATTTTCAGCTCACTTTCCAACAACATCGCCTAGAGAAAAAGATGTCAGATTTGGAGAAAGCCTTGGAAACCATGTCTAAACACAAGCTTCAATAATGAACAGTCACAACCAGGCTATAAATAGGCTAGAATTTCAGATTAGTCAACTAGCAAATTCCCCAAATGTAAGACAAAAAGGATCATTATCAAGTCAGCCTTTACCTAATCCAAAGAACCCTTTTCCTATTCATGAAGCCAAAGACATTACACTAAAACAATGGAACACTGTTCACATTTACGATCTGAAAAGCAACTAGACAATCGGTTTCCAACTCCCCAGTGTCCAATCCTGCACTGTCCACCCAGCAAAAGCCTGTTTCATCTGACCCATCATCTTCAAGTTCACAACCATCCACATCGAGGTTTGAAGAAAAAGAGAAATCAGCTGAGCCGACACATAAGCCTATTGCACCATTCCCTAATAGGCTAACAAATGCTAAATCAAATGCTCAAATGAAAAAGACAAGAGAAATCTTTAATCAAATACAAATAAATGTGTCACTTCTTGATGCCATTCAACAAGTACCATCATATGCAAAATTCTTAAAAGACATTTGCACAAAGAAGAAAAATAAATGTTCCCAAAAAGATCTTCCTTGTCATAAACATCAGTCAGTTTCTATCCAGACCCATTCCTGTGAAGTACAAAGACCCCAGATGCCCAACTATATCATGTATAATAGGACAGACCACCATCAACTGGGCACTACTTGATTTGGAAGCAAGTACCAACTTGCTCCTCTTTTCTGTGTATCAGTAACTCGGGTTGAGTGATCGATCTCCGTCTAACACGGGTTACGATATAATTAGTTGATCATCCAATGAAAGTTCCCAAGGGGAAAATCACTGATGTCCTTATACAGGTTAGGGTGTTCATCTACCCTGTGGATTTCATTGTTTTGGAAACACAACACGTTCTGAATCTGAAAGCTCAGACCCCTGTCATTTTAGGATGACTTTCCTAGCAACAACAAATGCTATCTTAAATTGTAGAAACAGGTCAATGCACTTAACTTTTAGAGACATGACTAAGGAGGTAAATATTTTCCACCTGGGAAAACAACCTCAAGATTTGGATGACCAAACATTCGAAGTGAACTTGATAGATGGGTTAACTAGTGAACATGAGGAAGAGCCAGAATACGAATCTGCACATGAATTCAATTTGGAGTCGAATGACTTCAGTCTTGACCAAATAGTTAACTCTGTGGTAGAATGGGTAATGAACGTAACCCCGATCAACCCTTTTCAGAAAGAACAACTCTCAACTGAGCAAATTCTCTCTTTTGAACTGAAAGCTCTTCCCAGTTACCTCAAGTACAAGTACTTGGGTGAAAAGGAAGCTTTCTCGGTTACCATCGCTTCTTATTTAACAGAAAAACAAGAAGAAGATCTTCTTGCAGTGTTGAGGAAAAATAGGGAGGCCGTTGGTTGGACCATGGCCGACATCAACGGGATCAGTCAATCAATTGTGCAACACCAAATTTATCTGATAGAAGAGGCAAAACCCAAATGAGACCCACAACGTAGTCTCAATCCCATCATGCAAGAGGCTGTCCGTGTAGAAATCCTTATACTCCTAGACAATGAGATAATTTATCTAATATCTGATAGCCAATGTGTGAGTCCCGTCTACGTTGTGCCCAAGAAAGCCAACTTTTCTATGGTAGAAAATGACAAGAAAGAATTAGCACAAACTCGTCTTCCAACGAAGATGCATTGATTATCGCAAGCTAAACTCCGCCACATGTAAAGATCACTTTCCTCTTTCCTTCATTGATCAAATGTTAGAAAGACTGGCCAGATACGAGTACTATTGTTTCCTGGATAGATATTCAGGATACAACCAAATTCCCATCGCTCTAGAAGACCAAGAGAAAATAACTTTTACTTGTCCCTTTGCAACATTTGCATACCGTAGGATAACATTTAGATTATGCAACCCTCCCGCAATGTTCCAACGTTGCATGCTTAGCCTATTCTCGGACATGGTGGAACATTTTTGGAGATACTCATGGTTGACTTTTCAATCTATGAAGATTCCTTTGACCAATGCCTGCATCATCTCAAATTAGTTCTAAAAAGATGCATGGAAAAGAATTTGTACTTAACTGGGAAAAGTGTTATTCATGGTCAAACACGAAATCGTCTTTGGGCATAAAGTTTCAAGAAGAGGAATTGAGGTTGATAAATCCAAGGTGGAAGTGATAGCTAAACTCCCTGAGCAAAAATGTATAAAAGACATCACATCTTTTTTAGGATAGAAGATTCATAAAAAAGTTTAGCAAGATTGATAGACCCTTAAAATTTATTAGCTAAGCATGTGCCCTTTCATTTTGATGATGGATGTCTAAAAGCTTGGGAGAAGTTAAAACAAGAACTTGTCTCTGCCCCAATCATTTCGGCACCCGATTGGACTAAACCATTTGAAGTCAGGTGTGATGCCTCTGGTTATGCCATTGGCACTGTTCTAAGACAGTGCATTAATAACAGGTAACACGTGATTTATTATGCGAGTAGCACGCTCAATGATGCCCAACTCAATTACACAACAACAGAAAAGGAATTTTGGCAATTGTGTTTGCGTTGGAGAAATTCCAGCAATACCTACTTGGGTTCAAAGTAACGGTGTTCACCGATCATTCCGCCCTACGATATTTGATGCAAAAGGATGCTAAGACTAGACTCGTTCGTTGGATCCTTCTTTTGCAAGAGTTTGATTTAGAAATGAAGGATAAAAAGGGCATTAAAAATGTGGTGGCGGATCATTTGTCGAGAATTCCAAATGTACCGATGGAAACAATACCAATAAATGAAAACTTTCTTGACGAACACATCCTAGTGATGTGTAAAGAGCCCTAGTATGCTGACATTATAAACTATCTTGCAACTGGGTAAACACCTTCTAATTGGTCAAGACAGGACAAACATTGCTTTTTCAGACAGATATGGTTTTTCTTCTGAGATGAACCGTATCAATTCAAATATTGCCCTGATCAGATCATTTGAAGGTGTTTTCCCGAGGATGAGCACCATAGCGTGTTGATGTTTTGTCATGAGTTTGCATGCGGTGGACACTTTAGTCCCCGCAAGACTGCTGAAAAGGTTCTACAGAGTTGGTTCTACTGGCCCACTCTATTAAAGGACTCCTTTAAATTTTCTAAACTCTATAGAAAATATCAATTGACGGGTCAAAAAACACGTAAGGATATGATGCCCCTTACCCCAATTTTGGAAGTGGAAAATTTTGACGTATGGGGCATCAATTTTATGGGACCCTTTCCGAGTTCTTTCGGTAACCAATTCATTTTGGTTGTCATAGATTATGTTTTTAAGCGGGTAGAAGCTGTGCCAACAAGGATAACGACAACTGAGTTGTCATCAAATTTTTGAGAGAAAATATCATTTCGCGCTTCAGAGCCTCCCATGCGATAATAAGCGACAATGGGACTCATTTCTGCAATCGGGCTTTTGAAACCCTAATGCGGAATTACTCTATTTCTCACAAATTGTCACGGCATACCATTCTCAGATGAACGGGTAGGTAGAAGTGACTAATAGACAAATCAAACTCATTTTGCAAAAAAATCATAGGGCAGCATAGGAAAGATTGGTCGGATAAGCTTATTGATGCACTTTTGGCTTATCAGACCACCTTCAAAACTGTTCTAGGGATGTCTTCATACCAAGTTGTATTTAGAAAATCCTGCTATCTATTAGTGAAACTAGAGCACCATGCTTTGTGGGCTATTAGCAACTCAATTTTGACTTGAATAAAGGGGATAACCTACGAAAACTGCAGATTTTTGAGCTAGAAGAAATAAGAAATGAAGCTTAGGACAACGCTCAAATTTCTAAAAGTAGAACCAAACTTTTCCATGATCAATCCATACATAGGAAAAATTTTATCCCAGGACAAAAGGTTCTGCTATACAACTCTAGGCTCCACCTCTTCTTCGAAAATTGAAGACGCGTTGGTCAGGACCCTTTCTAGTACAAACTGTTTTTCCACATGGTGCAGTGGAAATCTCAAATCCGAAGAACGGTAATGTATTTAAAGTCAATGGATAGAGATTGAAATCGTTCTTCACCGCCGAGCCTGAGCTACACGAAACTTTTGAACTGGGTCTCTATGACCCAGTATACACGTGACCAGCCTTTCTCTGATTTTCCTCTACCATTCATTGTAAAATAAATTTAGGGGATGCCTTTTTGTAAATACCACCTTTTCCTTTCCTTTTCCTCTAAAAAAATAAAAAAATAAAAAATATAATAAAAATGATAAAAATAAAAATAAAAAATTGTTAAGTAAAAACAAAGAATTTTTTTTATACATAATTGTGAAATAACCACTAGGGTTTCCTTTTGTATAAATACTCATCTTTTTCTTTAAAAATACAAAAACTAAATCCTTGTATAGGAATTTCTGCCTATACCTAGGGATAAAAAGAGAAACTCACCCTTTTCACCCTCTATAAATACCCTCTTATTCTCTCTCCCATGCATCAAACCTAAACCTAAAGCCAGATTTGGAGTAAGAGAAAGCACCGTCTCGCACAAAACCCTTCCTCCGCTACTCTAACTTTGTCGCAGAAACTCCTTGAAAGCCGCGGATCCACGGTCTTTCTGCCGATTCCTGAGCATCGCCAAATTTTCTAGCAGTCAATTTTTTGGGTAGATCTCAGATCTACAGTCAACTCTCTGCTATGCCTGCTTAGATTGCCCAGAGCAGTCCATACTTTGTTTTTTCTCCCATGAACTCTGGGGAGGTTTGCATCCTCTAATCCTTTCTTCCATGAATTTCAATTTTCTGATCAATGGCACCATCTATTTTCGCTAAAAAAGACTCTCTAGGATCTTAACTGATGTAAATAGATATTGCCATGTCTTTATGGATAGAATTAGAAAGAGAAATTGGTATGCTCTTGTATATGATAACTCTGAATTTGAAGCATATTATTGCCTTGCTTGTCAAGAAGTTCTATTCATGTATTGACAACATCACCATATTTTGACAACCATAAATTCATGTGCACTTTGAGGACTGAGGACATCACTGCTACTATTGACATGATTAAAGACTACACATAGGTCCCCAGTTCACCACACTATAGTGAGCCCCTTCCTCTTATTGAATGCATGTCCATTATGAGTGCTCGTTGTACCGAGCAAGACTGTGGACTTAAGGCTAGTACCACATTCCGTAATATTCATTGCATTGGATGATGGGTCTAACACAGCATTCTAGGCCTTGACCACACCACATCATTCAATAGGAGCTGCAAATAATTCACAATTTGATGACTAGGTAGCACACGGTCTGCCTAAACATGGTCATACTCCACAACTTGATCACCAACTCCCAACGCCCTAATGGTGTAAAGTACTCGCATCCCATTTTAGTCACCCGCATGTGTAGGAATTTCCTACTATATGAGATCTTCTCTGCTCATGACTGAGTCTTTCTAGCCCCAGAACATATAACTAGTGCATATAATAGTTGCTAACACGCTGTTTGGACACCTAGTGTCCAACCAGATGACATCCCAACTGAGTTCTCTTCTGAGGAATTGTTGGAGGAGGAGGATGAGTCTGAGTTTTGGCGGCAGCCACCACCCACCGATTCGAGAGCCTTCATGTCTTCCATTTAGAGAGACATGAAGAAAATTTTTAAGGGACAAATTAGGCTGAGAAAACAAATGGAGGAGCAGACCGCACGACTTGATCGTATAGAGGAGGGCTTAAGAAGATCACGGTCAGCTGGCCCAAGCACTTCGACCGGTCCGAGCCGTAAGCGAGGGTGACATCCTTTTCACTTACCTTATTTCATGCATTCATTTCATATTACATACATTGAGGATAATACATGAGATAGGCGTGGGGGGAGGGTACTAACATAGATTTAGATTTTTCTTTTTGATTTTTCCTTTTAGATGCCTTTTAAATTTATTTATTTCTTTCTTTTAGAATTTTTCTTAGAAATTTCTTTTCTTTTATAAATATATATATATATATATATATATATATATATATATATATATATATATATATATATATATATATATATTGATCCATTTTAAGAAAATTAACTTGATCCTAGGAATTAAGGAAACTTGATTGCACACATATATTGCATTATTCTTTATTACATTTTCATATTTATCATGTAATAAATCTGCTAAATTCCTTATCATAAATATCTATTTTACAGAGGATAATCTTGGGGAGAAAGAGGATAAAATCAAATAAATATCAGTTAAATTCAGATTTAATTAGATCTATTTGGTTAAAGGAGGATAATCCCAAATCCAGTTGGTTAAATTCAGATTTTGGTGAATAAGTTGTTAAAGCTAAAGATTAATTGAGGATAATGTCAAATACAAAGTCCAAATTCAAAATTTAAAGAGATAAGTGGATAGAGAGAAGATTAACGGATGAGATGATGCAATTTTGACTGGATACATTTTAGTATTTGAATCATAACTTTCGCTATCGAAACTCAAATTTAATGATTCAAGATGATCCAGAAAGAAGACTTAAGGGCTACAACTCTTATGTTGATCACTATTTCTAATTATATCATTTGATAAGTTATATTTAGCAATCAACACACTAACAAGCTGCAAATCAGAACTGAATATCCACATCAAATCAAGTTTGGAGACAAGGGAAGGATTCACATTCAGAAATAGCCAGCTTTCTCTATCTTCGTACTCCTCTAACATCTGCATTTCTCTTATAAATTCCTGCAATCTCAAAGGCAAGGAACGATGAAGCAGAGATAAATTTTAGGCAAGTTTTTCATTCTTTTTAGTTTAGGTTTTTATTTTCTTTTTATGTAATTTTTTATTTCTTTGTAAGCATAGGTTAGACTGAGATTCATATAAGTAAGACAGAGACTTATGTTGAGAGTGATGCCGTTGTAACCTCCTCCTTTCTTTCATCATTTCTACAAGTAATCAAAGGTAACATCTTCATGCTTTTCTTGTTTATATGTTCTTCTTCTATTTCTACTTTACCTCTTTTAGGCTTGATGAATGTCCAAATGAACCGAGAAGCATCAATATAGCCATGTTTGTGTGAGTGCCACCGATATTTCATGATGATGTTCTCCTCCTCAAGATTTCATATCATTTCATTCTTATTCGTCTTGATGATGTAATGCGAATAGGGACTGAGCTCGATCTTATGGGTTATGCGTTGCTCGCCTCCAAAGTAAGGTAAAATATGCAAGGGTTCCAGGTAAGTCATCAACCAAAAGAGGTAAGTATTTCTTTGAGCTTTTCTTCCTTTTCTTTTAATTCTTTAGTTTAGATCACCAGCACCATCAACACCCAACTCTTTTATCACTCTTTTTCAATTTCTTTATAAATATTCATTTTCTATTTTCTCCATCTTCTAATCTACCACTTTCTTTTTAACTTAACTTATTTTTTCTTTTCTTTTAAAGAACTAAAAGAAGATCTTTAACCATTGAATGTAACTTAAAAGAGAACTTGCTAAAAAAGCTTCTATCGCTAGTCCCTACTTGAGGATCACGACCCGCATAGCCACTTGTTATTGCGGTAGTATTGAGTACTTGCATTCTTTATTCTAAGTTCTGAAATTCTGTATGTTTGTGTGCCGGTAAAACCTCAATCAAATTTTGGCGCTGTGGCCGGGGAGAGACGATAAGAAATTCTCTTTTTAAGTTTACATTTTTAGTTAATCTTCTTCTTTGCTCTTAGTGTACAAGTTTAACTACAAGGAAATTTTGCTGCAGTGGACATATAAGTGGCCCTGGACACTGCTCAAGAAAGCAAAACCCAGTAGCCCTCAGATTTGCTACATTCCAGTGGCAAACTGAGTGAACTACTAACCTGTAATTTTACAGGTTGGCTGAATTGCAAAGCTAATTTCTGTAGCTATTTATTTTCTTATTTTTCTCACTATACATACTTTTTAACCCCAATAATAAAATAATGTTTGTTAAATGCTCAAAACGGTTTAGACTTTGCATTTAGACATGTGTCTAATTCGTTTACATTTTACATTATTGTTGAAGGGTGCTGGAGCAAAAGGTGTTGGCCCAAAGGCCCATGACTCTAGTTTTAATGATGATCAACTCATATAGTTATAGTACTAATGATCTTGTGTTTATTTAGTCTCAGATATGTGATCAAGATCTTAGTTGGTGTTTAGCTTCAACAAAGGATTTAAAGTCAATTTTGGAGTTAGCACGGTTTGATTCAAGAGCCTATGCATCAAGACCACATCAAGTACTCAAGAGGAGTCTAGCTCTTTGGATCAAGTTTGGACCAAGTCAAGAGGAGAAGAAGACTTTAAGTGAAGACCTTCAAGAAGAAGACTTGAGTCTAGGTTTATTTTTATTAAGATTGTGTTTTAAATAAATGTAAAGGATAGAATAGTTGGTGGATTTCTCAAGTATACCATATACACTCACACACAAGATTTATATGTGTTTTCATAAAAGAATTTTCATTTGAAAATACCAGTTTGATTTTTGGACTTCATATATACATGTGTTTTAACCAAAACTATTTTAGTGCAAATTGTCAAAAACATAGATATTTCATCATGTATGTGCAGTGGATCATATCCATACACTCTAAGCTTTAAAAGAGTTTAAAATATCTTGTTTTTATATTTGGAGGAGTTTTAGATAAAAAATCTATTTTGAAAAAATACGGTTTTTGTTTTATGCCAAAATTTCTAAGTTACGAAATAGTTCAAAATGTTTGTAACATGTCTTGATTTTAATCAAACATGTTTGTATATCAAAGTATTATACTGAAACTATTTTTGTAGAATTTTAGAGATTTTATAGGATTTTATCAAAGTCAAAAAGCCAAGTTTTTAATCCCTATTTAGTTTTGGTCTGGCTTCTGCCGGTAGACCGGACCGGTCGACCAAGCCTGGAGTCAGTCGACCGAGTCGGTCGACTGACGTGCACAGACCGTGCACGTCAGTTTGGCTGGAGGGCCGGTCGATCGACCCGGTCGACCGCCAGAGAGCTTCTGCTCTCTGGAAAGCCCCGGTCGACCGGGTCGGTCGACCGGCAGAGAGTGTTTGCTCTCTGTTCCAGGCCTCGGTCGACCGGGCCGGTCAACCGCTGGCCCAACGGTCAGATTTTTGACCGTTGGTAGTCGACCGGGCCGGTCGACCGACAGCAGCCAGAGCTGCTGACTGGGCTGTAACGACTAGTTTTGAGAACCTTATAAATTGGGTCTTTCTTGGGCTGTTTTAGCTAAGGTTTGAGGAGAGTTTTAAACCTAGTTTTTCCCATCTATTTCAGAGGTTTCTCCACTAGTTTGAGAGAAAATATTTCCAATTAAAAGGGTAGGTTATCAAGAGTGTTTTCAAAGTGATTTCTTGTGTTTTTCTCCACACATTCCATCCTAGTTTTCTCACACAAATACTTGAGCTATTCATTACTATATCTACCTATAGGGATCTTTGTTGTGAGAGGATTTTAGGTGATCAAAGTGTTGTGATCACCAAAGTTTTACTTTGTACTTTGAGGAGGCAGACTTGCGGGTTCGCGGTGTTTCGAGTTCTTGTGTGAACCCTTTGTAGAGGTGCGGCCTCGGCGAGCTAGTGGGCTTGCGGTGTGTTCTTGCGGGAACAAGAGAGGGACTAGAGAGTCCAAAGAGCTTGTAGGTGTTGCGGCACCAAGTGATCCGGTGGGATCGATTTTTGTGGAATCCTTCATAATGTTGAAGGCAGGGACGTAGAGCAAGTGTGCTCGAACCTCGAAACAAATATCCCGTGTTTGCGATTGCTCTCTCTATCTCTTACTTGTCTTTATATCTTGCATGCTAATATTGTTTTTATCTTTATATGCTTGATATATTGTGTGCTTAATTGTTATATGCTTGGGGATTGTTTGCTAACGCGACACCTCAACTCTTATTTAGAGGAATCTTGAGGAGTTAGTCCAGAGCCCTTCACGGGGAATCCGACTACACTCTTGTGTTATACTTGGTGTTTAGTTTTAGAAGTTTTTAGTTTGCATTAATAAGTTTTAATTCTACATTATTGACCATTAGATTAGCTAGTCACCTATTCACCCTCCCTCTAGGTGATTACAATTGGTATCAGAGCCAAGTGCTCTTGATTTGGGTCTTACAACCTAGAGTTAAAGATCCTCATTTTATAACTAATCACAATATTTGTTTACACACACATGGATTTCATGTTACCTCCCACCTTTGAAATTCTTAACATCCAAACTTTGAAGGTTAAGATGTCTATGTACCTCAAAGGCCTAGGCATTCATGTTTATCTTGCTACTATTAAAGATTCATATGTTAACAATAGCAAGTATATTGAGGCTAACTCAAAATCCATTCATATTTTGAAGTGTACCCTAAACAATGATTATTTATGTAGGGTTGCTAATCTTGACTCAGCTTTTGTAGTATGGAACTCTTTGATCTCCCTTGGCGAATAAGAATAATATTATGTGGGGAGCGACTCGGATGTTGGAAGTGACGCTTCCAATGTATGTTACATGGTCCAAGGGGATAATCCCCTTGAGGTAAATACCGAATACGAGGTAGAAGAAGATGTTGATATGTCTTATGTTGAGATTGAATCGTTTTGTCAACAACTTCTTGAAAAATATGACATGCATAGAAAGGAAAATAAGAAAATGAAAAATATAATTGATTGCATGTTAAAAGAAAAAGATTCTTTTCAAACTAGTTTTGAAAATGTTTTAAAAGAAAATGAGTCTTTTAAAAATAAAATTGCATGTTTTGAAAAAGATAATGAGTTTTTGAAAAATGAGAATATTTCCTTGCTTTCTAAATTAAATGACATGTGTGAAGGAAATAATGCTTTGAAAAATAAAATTGTTTTGGTGGAAAAACAAAAAGAAGTTGCTTTGAAAGAAAAAAAATTCTTTGAAAAGAAAAGTTATTGAAAAAGAAAAGGAAAATGTTTCTAAAAAGAATAAGAAAAATGATTCTCATTCTCACCATGCTTTACATGCTATCATTGATAAAAATGAAGTTAAATTTTTGAAAAATAGAATTGATTGTTTAAGCTCAACTTTTAGCAATTGTGCATTTAACCATAAAAGATTGGAAGCCTTGTTTCAAAAGAAACAAGTTCCCCATGTTCATGCACAACACCCACACATGCATATGCACACTTTGCACGTCATGATCACACTCATACACATATGCATCCTAAAGTGTACAAGTGTACACATTGTGGACGCAAAGGCCATTTAGTAAAATTTTGTTATGATAAGATAAACGCTTTAAATTTTGCTAATAAGAATGTTTGGGTTCCTTACAATGCTAACCCCAGAGGACCCAAAAGAAAATGGGTACGAAAATCCCCACCTTTTGTATTTGATGTAGGTGCGGGCTCTCACAAAACGTGAGAGAGTTGGTGCCTTGATGGTGGATGCACATGGACTTGATGGACATACATTTGATGCACCGCTATCAAGAAAATTTGGTGAGACAACCACCATGTTTTGGAGATTTGGAGTATAGTTCATGTGTTGGTAACTATCTCTAAAACTCTCAATTTATTTACATGCTTTTATAATTGATGGTTTTTAGCATGTTTTAGTGTTTGTTAAAATATTCATGTTTTATGTTTTATGCTTCATGTGGTAAATACTAGGTTAGATGTAGTATTTATCAAAACTTGTGTATATACGTGTACAAGTAGTGAGCAACAAATTAATTCGTATATGTTTGCACTTCATTGTTCATTTGTACTCACTATATGCACATGTATAGGCTAGTTTTAATGATTTCCTCATTTACACTTGTTTTGCCAATTTTTATGTTTTACTTCATGTATATATATTTTATATTTCAAATCTAATAAATATACATGTATACCCATTGAGTCATTTGCCTTCATGCAATTTATCTTATGGACTCTTTTAATGTTTGGGATATGTATGCATATTATTAGTTTTAGATAAAAACATACATATACCTAGAAGTTTATTTTAAATGAAAAATGAATTTTCATGATTTGTTTGATAAAATGATATTCATGTTTGTTTTGAGCTTTGTTGACTAATTTCATGAATATGCTATTCACATGTTGTTTGTACACTCATATTTAATTTGTTTTCTCATGACTATGTTTTCATGAGTCTTTATGAGCTTTATAGATCTTGAGTGACAGCTCCCATGTACTTAGTATGTTTTATGATATACATATAATTTGGTTTCATGTTTTGAAGGATCTTTAACTAGTTTTTCAAAAATTAATTTAACTAGTTATTTTTTCTTCATTTGATAGTGTTTTCACAATAAAAATATTTTCAAACACTTATTTTTGAAAACCCCTACCAACCCCTCCATGGGCGGACGGATGGGCGAGTATGCCTTATTGAAAATCTTTTATCTTGTGCATAAAAAGGGTGGTTTATTATGAGTTATATACTTGATTTACATCATATTTTCAATTGGTATCTCAATTGATTATTTTTTTTGTATATACTCATATTTTCTATATATGTATGCTTCATATTTCAAATAATATCAGTTTCTATTGGTATTTTCATTTTCATACATATATATGATTTGTTGGTGCTTGATTGTCAAGATATTTACTTGTTTATAGCACAAAGTATGTTTATGTTAAGCTTAATTCAAATCTTAATTTTCAATTTATTTCTCAATTGGTACTATTTATATAAGCTTATGCATTATCTTCAATTGGTATTTTTTTTTACAATTGGTATTTTTTTTGATATCAAAATGTACAATATATTTCAATTGGTATCCATTGAACTATTTATTTCAATTGGTATCCATATATTTTAATTGGTATCTATTAAACTATTTATGCTCAGTGCAATCGCGTGACATGCGAAAGTGGTCTAATAATTTCTTTGATTTAGATTTTGATGTTTTGCTCAAGGACGAGCAAAAGATAGGTGTGAGGGTGCGATTGCACACATTTATTGCATTATTATTTATTATATTTCAACATTTATCAAGTAATAAATCTGCTAATTTCTTATCTTAAATATTTATTTTGCAGAGGATAATCATGGGGAGAAAGAGGATAAAATCAAATAAATATCAGTTAAATGCAGATTTAACTAGATCTATTTGGTTAGAGGAGGATGATCCCAAATCCATTTGGTTAAATTCAGATTTTGGTGAATCAAGTGGTTAAAACTAAGATTAACCGAGCATAACATCAAAAACAGAGTACAAATTCAAAATATAAAGGGATAAGTGGATAGAGAGAAGATCAACAGATGAGATGAAACAATTTTTACTAGATACATTTTAGTATTTGAATCATAACTTTCGCTACTGAAACTCAAATCTGATAATTCAAGATGATCCAGAAAGAAGACTTAAAGGGTTACAACTCATAAGTTGATTATTATTTATAATTCTATCATTTAATAAGTTATATTTAGCAATTAACACATCGATAAGCTACAGATCAGAGCTGATATTCACATCAAATCAAGTTTGGAGATAAGGGAAGGATTCAAATTCAGAAATAGCTAGTTTTCTCTATCTTCGTACTCCTCTAACCTCTGCAATCTCAAAGGCAAGGAATGATGAGGCAGAGATAGATTTTAGGTCAGTTTTTCATTCTTTTTAGTGTAGATTTTTATTTTCTTTTAATGTAATTTTTTATTTCTTTATAAGCATAGGTTAGACTGAAATTTATGTAAGTAAGAGAGAGAGACTTATGTTGAGAGTGACACCGTTGTAACCTCCTTCTTTCTTTCATCATTTCTATAAGTAATCAAAGGTAACATTTTCATGCTTTTCTTTTTTATATGTTCTTCTATTTCTACTTTTCCTCTTTTGGTTTTGATGAATGACCAAGTGAATCTAGAAGCATCAATATAGCCATGTTTGTGTAAGTGCCACCGATATTTCATGATGATGTTCTCCTCCTCAATATTCCTTATCATTTCATTCTTATTCGTCTTCGTGATGTAATGCGAATGGGGACTGAGCTCGATCTTATGGATTATGCGTTGATCACCTCCGAAGTAAGGCAAAGCATGCAAGGGTTCTAGGAAAGTCATCAACCAGAAGAGGTAAGTATTTCTTTTAGCTTTTCTTTCTTTTCTTTTAATTCTATAGTTTAGATCACCAACACCATCAACACCCAACTCTTTTATCACTCTTTTTCAATTTCTTGGTAAATATCCATTTTGTATTTTCTCCACCTTCTCAATCTCCCACTTTCTTTTTAACTTAACTTTAACTTATTTTTTATTTTCATTTAAAGAACTAAAAGAAGATCTTTAACCATTGGATGTAACTTAAAAGAGAACTTGCTGAAAAAGTTTCCATCGCTAGTCCCTCTTTGAGGATCACGACCCGCATAGCCACTTAGTATTGCGGTAGTATTGAGTACTTGCACTCTTTATTCTAAGTCCTGAAATTTTGAATTTTTGTGTGTAGGTAAAATCTCAATCAAAACTCTAAACTAGGATTTCTTAATATAAGTTAAAATAAGAAGAATTGTTAAATTTTTAGGTTAACAAAGAGAGAGTAAAGATAGTTAGATTTTTTAATTTTTCCTAAATATTATATACATTTACATGTTGAGGGATTAAAACAAAGACGTAAATACCTTTATTTATAATTATATATATATACAATAAAAAAATAATAATAATATGTAAATATAAATAGATAAATAAACATTTGATCACCAATTAAGCTGGTTAGTTGTGCCTTAGGAAGCATGATCAGTCACGCCTAAAGGTGGTTAAGTCCTAAGCATTCGTGGCCTGTTTACTCGAGTCCTTGAACTCGAGGGATGTATTCTCATCTGGTGTCCTAAGATCGTCTGGTCTAGGAGTCGTCGGTTCAAGTCTCGCTACATAGGTAAATTAGAAAGCCTAATGAAGCTAAGGAAAATAATAAGTGTACATATATGTCTATAGTAAAAAAATTAAAAAAATAAATAAATAAAATAATAATAATATATATATATAAGATAAATAAAGGTATCATAGTCTAAGTGCAATTCTTCATACATATAAGAGTATATATTCTAGGCTTGATACAAAATTCAATGATCAATCTACTTTTGAAACTTAACCTTAATTAAAGACAAAACTTCGAGTGGGGACTTATAATTAAGAAGGAATAGTTTAGGTTAACCTAAAACCCTAAAGATCACTTAATTTTTGCAGAAATGGATCATAAAAAAATCCTTCTTCTCTTTCAAAATAAAGTTTCAAAAACCACTAACATTTGTCTTTCTTTTTATCGATTTTGCGGGTATAATCTGCTGAAAACCCTCAGGACACAACACTCCTCCTCTAGGGGCAACTTAGAGGCTTAACGGCTTGTTGCACAAGCTTAATGCAATCAAGTAACCTGTGAAAGTGGTGTAATAACTATAGTTTAGGATTTATCTTTTTTGCTTATTTTGCTCGAGGACGAGCAAAAGCTAGGTATGGGGGTGTGATTAGTATTCATTGTTGTATTATTTTCATCACATTTCCTATACATTTGTCAATAAAAATATTGTTTTTATTGGCTTTTCTCTGAATTTTGTGGCCCACACTCTAATGGAGCAGAAGGCCCAAATCCTAATTAAAAAGAGGATTAAAAGAGGATTATTTGAAACTCAATCCAAGAAGCCTAAACCTGTAACGAACCAGAGAATATTCTAAGGACATTACAAGCTTCTACAAGACACCTGGACAAAGCCAGGCTGTCAGAGCTGTCGCTGGCGTAACAACTAAGATTCGGCCGCAAAAATGAGGCTCTAGCCGTGGATCTGCGGCCGTCTTATGGCCGTTGATGCATAGTTTAATCCGACGGCTGCGATGGAAAGGGACTAGGTTTTTGTTGCCTATATAAAGAACCCAGGATCTCTGATTGTAGAAGTTAGAAAATAGTTAGAAAATAGGGAGAAAAGCTTAGGATTTCTTTAGAGTTCTCTTGTATTTTCATTTTTCTTTCTTAGTTCCAGAAAATAGAGAGAGGGTGAGAGTGAGAGTTTTGAATTTGAAGGTGACAATCAATGCAAAGCTCTACGTTCTTTCTCTTCTAGTTTCTTGTTTCTTATTTTCAAGCTTTTACTTCTTGCAATTAGTGTGACCATGCTTTCTTTCATGCTTTATATTTCCATAGCTAGCTAACTCTCTAACATGACTATCCTCTAACACTACTAACTATTAACTCTTAGATGATACAACTCATGTGATTCATTGGATGTATCTAATTTCTAATTTTGTACTTTACAAGTATTCGTGATTCCCAATAAAGATGAGTGATATTTGATCTTATTGAAGTTGTATGATTCTCTCCATATGACTCATGTGTGCCTCTTTTAGTGCCTTAACAAAAATTATAAGAATTCTTAAAAAGAATAAAGAAGATAAAAGTGAATTTACCCTTTTGAAAGATTACTTACCTTAGATCGTAGGCGAAGGTTTACCTTGAATTGGAGGCGAGCAAAGTGATTGAGCCAAACCTGCACCAAAAAATAACAGAAATTTAGAACAGTGCTAGGTCCTCAATTCTACCGTGTAGCCTAAGGCTAACGGGTCGTGATCCACAGGGAGGGACAGCAATGGAAGCGTTATGTAAGTTTCTTCTTTTAATTTACAAAAACTAAATAATACTTATCTTCTCAGCTTATAAAAAGAAAATAAAAATATTAAGTTATGTTAAGAGAAGATAGTAGAAGAGATGGTGGTGTTATTTTATTTTAATTATAAAAGTAAAAGAGAAAAAGAGATAAAGAAAAGTGTTGATGTAAAAATCAAAAATAAAAAGAAATAAAAGAAGAATATTTACCTCTACTGTTGAACCATAATGAAATTTACCTTAGCGTGGAGTAAGGCAAAATAATAAAAAATAAATAAAGGAAAGTAAGGTTTCAGCGAGATCGAGCATAATGAAGAAAAGTGGAAAACCTCCATTGATTGTTACCTTCAATATAAGCTTCTTAAAGAAAAAATTACAATAGTGTCACTCTACAATAACTCTTACTCTCTTTTAATCATGTAACTCTTTCTAACCTAAGATAAAAAGAAAAATAAAAGAAAAATAAAAATAACATTGAAGAAGATAAGAAAAATCTAAAATAAAGCTCTCTCTGAAGTGGTGTCCTTTCTGCCTTCGAGGTATGAGGATATTTATAGGAGAAAACTAGAGGGATAGAACACGCATGAAGATAGGAGAGCTATATATTTCTGAATTTGAATTCCCCTTATCTCCAAACTTGATTTGATTTATCCAAAAATTCAATTCTGATCTGCAGCTTGTTGGCATGTTGATTACTTAATATCACTTATCAAATGATAGAATTGGAACGAGTGATCAATAGAAGAATTATATCCCTTTAAGTTTCTTTCTGTAGCATTTTGAATCATTAGATTTAAGTTTTGGTAATGAAGTTATGATTAAAATGCTAAACTGTAACAGCCTAAACCCAAATTTAAATTGCTTCATCTCATCTGTTGATCTTCTCTCTATCCATTATCCACTTTGATTTTCAGTTTGCCTTCTAGAATTGATAAGATATTCACTTATCTTCAGCGAAACAGATAGAGTTTTTAAACAATCCATTTTTCTTTGAAATTAGATAATATTATCTTATCTGATATATCTAGTTTTCTGATAAGATAGCTTATAGAACCTGTAGATTTGAATCGATCCCCTTTCTTTTGAACTTTTGAATTTAATGGATAAATTTCATGATTATCTTCTCCCTATCATACCCTGCATTGAATTAGGACATTAAGATAAGTTATTTGCAATATTCATTACAGAATATATGTAGGAATGTAAATATAATAATATTTATGCAATATATATGTGTAAACACACCCCTACATTTATCTTTTGCTCGTCCTCAAGCAAACAAAAAGTAGAGCTAACCTAACCTAACTCACTTTCGTAGGAATCACGGTTGCATTAGCACATGCAACAAGTCGTTAAACCAATAGGTTACTCCTAGAGGACGAGTTTTGTCTCGTGAAGGTTTTCAGTGGATTGCATCCACAAACTCCATGAAGAAAAATAAATAAATTGTTAGTATTTTTTTTGAAAACGCATTTTGAAGGAAATATTTTTTTAAGTATTAATGTAAAATTTTAAGTAATCTATAAGTCATAGGATTATCAAAACTTAGTCATTCCTAAACTTAGTCTTTATTCAAAAAGTTTTCAATTAAGGTAAGGATTAAAATTGTATTTCTCATCTAATCTATTATTTTATCCTAAGTCATATGCACCTTGTGACCCTGAAAATTTGACTCGGGATTCTTCAACTCTAAATCTTATGCCTTATTATTTTCTTTTCTTTTTTTTGATATATGGCGGTGTATATCCTTTAGCTCTATTAGGCTTTCTAATTCACCCATGTAACGAGCCTTAGTCGGTGACTCCCAAACCAGACGGTTTTAGGGCACCGGGTGAGAAAACACCCCAAGGACTTAGGACTCGAGCAAATAAGGCCACAAAACTAAGGATTTATTTAGTGATATAAACCACTTTTAGGCGTGAATAATCATGCTTTATGAGACACAAAAATCCAGCTTAATCAGAGGATTCTTATTGTATATAATATATATATTTTTTCTTCCCTTTTTTCTCCTTTTTTTCTTTTTTTTTTTTAAGGCATAAGAATCTTTGTTTAGAACCTAAGTGTGTAAGTGTATAAAGTATGCATATTTCATCAAGGTAAAAAATTAAGACTAAATTACTTTTCCAATTTTTCTTCCTAACCTCAAAATCAAACAAATAATTTTTATTTGACCAACTATAAGAGATCCTAATTATGATCCTCTTATTCCTTAAAATTAACTTAATTTTTTACAAAAATAAGTCAAAGTATTATTTTCCTCTTCAAAAAGTTTTTAATGAAAGGAATTTTTTTTAAATTAGTGAAGTTAGCATGTTAGTAAACCCTCCCCACACCAACTCATGCATTGTCCTCAGTGTATGAATGAATTGCAATAATATATGAAAAAGGAGAAAAGAAAGGAAAATTTTCACCACAAGGGGTGGTTCCGGTGGTGGTCTCATTGGGCCAAGCGTTTCTGCCCAATGATGCTGTGATTTTTCATGGAACCCATCTTTCATAACCACTTTCCTATTAAGATTTTTATAATCCCCAATATGAATAGGATCATGCAAGATCCTAGCAAGAAATTTTTTCCGATTATATGACCAGTCTTGGGATGTCATCACGGAATCATATTGATTTAAATCTTGGTCCAACAATGAAATGTGATTTTGTGGAATGGATGATTTGGGCTCAACAATGAAAGGAATAGAAACCAAAACTGACTTGGTAATAAAACTTAAATCAAGTTTAGGTTCGAGAGTCAGAGTTGGTTCATGAGTTTTGTCCAAATCACAGAATTGAAGTTCATATTCATTTCCCAATAATGGAATGTGACTATCCAAAATAAGTGGTTCATGTTCAAGCTCTATAGGGATAGGAATCGGTGTTGGCTTCGGAATTAGGTCCGAATCGGGTAAGGATACCGGAGTCAGCATAGATTCAAAAGTGGAACTGAATCACAATATTGGGAATCGGTGTCACATTCATCTTCAAGTTCAATCTTATTAAAATGAAAACTTGCTAATTTGTCAATGGGTTGATATTGGTCAAGTTCAAAGTTTTGTGATGAAATTGAATCTTGGTTAAAATCTCCAAGATACCATGATTCTTCGTCAATATGGCTAGGAGAATCAGGAGTGGTCGAAAATGTGTTAGGCAGAGTTTCTTCATTCCTATCATTAATTGTATTAACCAAATGACTCACTTTTTCTTCTAACCTATTAAGAGATTTGAGACAATCCGTTTGGGATTGAATACAATCATTTTGGGACTGAATCATGAATTTTATATTCTTTTCTAAGTCAACAGATTCTTCTTGTTGTGGTTAGACTTGAAAATTAGAGTAAGGATCTTGGATTTGGGAATTGTTTTGGGAGAATTGAGCCTGCTATGATTTGTACTTATCGTGTAGACTCAAGGAAAGCTTCAAATGTTTTTCTAAAGAAGATTTCTCTTCTATATGTTGGGTTGGTATGGATTATATGAAGCTGTTTGTTGGTAAGGTTATTGATAGTAAGACTCGGGGGGTTGTATCCCCACTGACTCGGTGAAGAGTGGTGATGATTGTCCCATTCTTGTTCATAGTACTGGGATTGGAGCATATATTGATTCGGATAAGACCAATCCGGCAAACTTGGTTGGTTAGAGTTATGTAATGCCGGGTTGGTAATATCTGAATTGAAAGAGGTTGGGGTAAAATATGGATTTGAGTTATAATCAAAATAATTGTAATTATAATCCATTTTCACAAGAACAAACAAAAACAAACAAGAAGTAAAGAAAATCTAGCCTATGTTAGGGTAGAGCTTAGACCTAGACGACTCCTAACTGTTGATTATCCACAGGAGGTATATTGCAGAACTTGACCACAAGTTAATCGGCCAGGTAGGGGTAAAATTGGTGAAAGGTATCCGTGCCTAAGTAACGGGCCTAATTATGCCAAACCACCAGCCTTCGGGGTTTCGCCCCTCAATCCTCAACCTTAAACACTGATTTGGCAAGAGTCAACTTCTAACAACTTCCCCCTTAGGTCAACCCTATTTGAGTCCGAGATGTTCCTAGGGTCAACGTCTACTCAATTTTATGTTAGGCTAGGTTAATGAGTATTTTTGGACTAAGAAAGGGTAATGACTTCCCCACCTTATCTTGTTTAAGGATATGCCCTTTGTCTTTTTAGTGCAGTGTACAAGTATAAAGCAAAAAGTAATATTCAAGCAATATGAACACTCAAAATATGTTTCCTAAACTATATGCAATGCACACATACCTTTGCTCCAGCACTCTTCAACAGTAATGTAAAGAAACGAAATAGATAGATGCCCTAAGATGAAAGAGTCTAAACGTTTTTTTGCATTTACAGAGCAACAAGTTACTGTTGATTAGAAATATGTACATAGTGAGTTAAATAGATAGACTAATAACTGCAAAGAGCTAATCTCTATAAAGCAACCTGCAAGAGACTACAGTTAGTAGTTCACCATAGTCGTGGGCTCTGATACTCTGCCTTCTTGGACAGAGGCACAGAGTACTAATATATCCACTGCAGCTCCTAATTTTTGTAATTAGCCCTGTACACCAAAACAAAGAAGAAAAAGGGATTAATTCATTAAAGAAAATTAAAAAGAAAGAAAACTTACCGTCCCACCCCGACAACGGCGCCAAAATTTTGATCGAGCCAAACTTGCACAAAAAATAACAGAAATTTAGAACAGTGCTAGGTCCTCAATTCTACCGTGTAGCCTAGGGCTAACGGGTCGTGATCCGTAGGGAGGGACAGCGATAGAAGCGTTATGTAAGTTTTTTCTTTTAATTTACAAAAACTAATTAATACTTATCTTCTCAGTTTAAAAATGAAAATAAAAATATTAAGTTAAGTTAAGAGAAGATGGTAGAAGAAGAGATAGTAAGTTAAGTTAAGAGAAGATGGTAGAAGAAGAGATGGTGGTGTTGTTTTATTTTAATTATAAAGAAAAAGAAAGAAAAAGAGATAAAGAAAAGTGTTGATGCAAAAATCAAAAATAAAAAGAACTAAAATAAGAATATTTACCACTACTGTTGAACCATAATGAAATTTACCTTAGCATGGAGTAAGGCAAAGTAATAGAAAAAATAAAGGAAAGTAAGGTTTCGGCGAGATCGAGCACCATGAAGAAAAGTGGGAAACCTCCATTGATTGTCACCTTTAATATAAGCTTCTGAAGAAAATATTATAATAGTGTCATTCTACAATAACTCTTCCTCTCTTTTAATCATGTAACTCTCTCACCTAAGCTAAAAGAAAAATAAAAGTAAAATAAAAATTACATTGAAGAAGACAAGAAAAATCTAAAATAAAGCTCTCTCTAAAGTGGTGTCCTTTCTGCCTTCGAAGTATGAGGGTATTTATAGGAGAAAACTAGAGGGATAGAATGCGTATGAAGATAGGAAGACTGTATATTTCTGAATTTGAATTCCCCTTATCTCCAAACTTGATTTGATTTATCTAGAAATTCAATTCTGATCTGCAGCTTGTTGGCATGTTGATTGCTGAATATCACTTATCAAATAATAGAATTGGAACGAGTAATTAACAGAAGAATTGTAGCCCTTTAAGTCATCTTTCTGTAGCATTTTGAATCATTAGATTTGAATTTTTTTAGTAAACTTATGATTAAAATGCTCAACTGTAACAGCATGAATCCGAATTTAAATTGATTCATCTCATCCGTTGATCTTCTCTCTATCCATTTATCCTCTTTGATTTTCAGTTTGTCTTCTATATTTGATAAGATATTCACTTATCTTTAGCTAAAACAGATAGGGTTTTTAAACAATCCATTTTTCCTTTGTAATTATATAATATTATCTTATCTGATATATCCAGTTTTCAGATAAGATAGCTTCTAGAACCTTTGAATTTGAATCGATCCCCTTTCTTTTGAACTTTTGAATTTAATTGGATAAATTTCGTGATTATCTTCTCCCTATCATACCCTGCATGAATTAGGACATTAAGACAAGTTATTTGCAATATTCATTATAGAATATATGTAGGAATGTAATAATATTTATGCAATATATGTGTCCAAACACACCCCTACACTTATCTTTTGCTCATCCTCGAGCAAACAAAAAGTAGAGCTAACCTAACCTAACTCACTTTTGTAGGAATCACGGTTGCACTTAGAACGTGCAACAAGCTGTTAAACCTCTAGGTTACCCCTATAGGACGAGTTTTGTCTCGTGAGGGTTTTCAGTGGATTGCACCCACAAAATCCATGAAGAAAAAGAAATAAAATGTTAGTATTTTTTTTAAAACGCATTTTGAAGGAAAAAAATATTTAAAGTATTAATGTAAAATTTCAAGTAATCTACAAGTCATAGGATTATCAAAACTTAGTCATTCCTAAACTTAGTCTTTATTCAAAAACTTATTTTCAATTAAGGTAAGGATTAAAATTGTATTTCTCATCTACTCTATTATTTTACCCTAAGTCATATGCACTTTGTGACCCTGAAAATTTGATTCGGGATTCTTCAACTCTAACTCTTATGCCTTATTATTTTCTTTTCTTTTTTTTTGATTTTGGCGGTAATATCCCTTAGCTCTCGCCCATGTAACGAGCCTTAGTCGGTGACTCCCAAACCAGACGGTTTTAGGGCACCGGGTGAGAAAAACCCTCAAGGACTTAGGACTTGAGCAAATAAGGCCACAAAACTAAGGATTTATTTTGTGATATGAACCACTTTTAGGCGTGAATAATCATGCTTTATGAGGTACAAAATCCAGCTTAATCATAGGATTCTTATTATCTATAATATATTTTTTTTCCTTCCCTTTTTCTCTCTTGTTTTTTTCTTCTCCTTTTTTTTTTTAAAGTATAAGAATCTTTGTTTTAGAACCCTAAGTGTGTAAGTGTATAAAGTATGCATATTTCATCAAGATAAAAATTAAGACTAAATTACTTCTTCAATTTTTCTTCCTACCTCAAAACAAACAAATAATTTATTTCGACCAAGTATAAGAAATCCTAATTATGATCCTCTCATTCCTTAAAATTAACTTAATTTTTCACAAAATTAAGTCAAAGTATTATTTACTCTTCAAAAAGTTTTTAAGGAAAGGAATTTTTTTTAAATTAGTTAAGTTAGCATGTTAGTAAACCCTCTCCCACACCGAACTCATGCATTGTCCTCAATGTATGAAAAAATGCAATAATACAGGAAAAATGAGAAAAGAAAGGAAAATTTTCACCTCAAGGTGGTGGTTCCAGTGGTGGTCTCATTGGGCCAAGCGTTTCTGCGCAATTTAGATACTGTGAATTTTCATGGAACCCATCTTTCATAACTACTTTCCTATTAACATTTTTATAATCCCCAATATGAATAGGATCATGCAAGATCCTTGCATGAAATTTTTCCGGTTATATGACCAGTCTTGGGATATCATCATGGAATCATATTGATTTAAATCTTCGTCCACAATGAAATGTGCTTTTGTGGAATGGATGATTTGGGCTCAACAATGAAAGGAATAGAAACCAAAACTGACTTAGGAATAAAACTCAAATCAAGTTTAGGTTCGAGAGTCAGAGTTGGTTCATGAGTTTTGTCTAAATCATAGAATTGAAGTTCACATTCATTTTCCAATAATGGAATGTGACTATCCAAAAATAAGTGGTCATGTTCAAGCTCTATAGGGATAGGAATCGGTGTTGGCTTCAGAATTAGGTCCGAATCGGGTAAGAATACCGGAGCCAGCATAAATTCAAAAAGTGGAACTGAATCACAATATTGGGAATCAGTGTCACATTCATCTTCAAGTTCAATCTCATTAAAATGAAACTTACTAATTTGTCAATAGGTTGATGTTGGTCAAGTTCAAAATTTTGTGGTGAAATTGAATCTTGGTTAAAATCTCCAAGATACCATGATTCTTCGTCAATATGGCTAGGAGAATCAGGAGTGGTTGAAAATGTGTTAGGCAGAGTTTCTTCATTCCTATCATTAATTGTATTGACCAAATGCACTTTTGCTTCTAACCTATTAAGAGATTTGAGACAATCCATTTAGGATTGAATATAATCATTTTGGGACTGAATCATGAATTTCATATTCTTTTCTAAGTTAACAGGTTCTTCTTGTTGTGATTGGACTTGAAAATTAGAGTAAGGATCTTGGATTGGGAATTGTTTGGGAGAATTGAGTCCGCTATGATTTGTACTTGTTGTGTAGACTCAAGGAAGGCTTCAAATGTCTTTTCTAAAGAAGATTTCTCTCCTATAAGTTTGTTTTGGTATGGATTATATGAAGCGGTTGTTCGTAAGGTTGTTGATAGTAGGACTGGGGGAGTTGTATCCCCACTGACTCGGTGAAGAGTGGTGATGATTGTCTCATTCTTGTTCATAGTACTAGGATTGGGGCATATATTGATTCGGATAAGACCAATCTGGCATATTTGGTTGGTTAGAGTTATGTAATGCCGGGTTGGTATATCCGAATTGAAAGAGGTTGGGGTGAAAAATGGATTGAGTTATAAACAGAATAATTGTAATTATAATCCATTTCACAAGAACAAACAATAACAAACAAATAAATAAACAAGAAAATAAAGAAAAATCTAGCCTATGTTAGGGTAGAGCTTACCTAGACGACTCTAACTGCTGATTATCCACAGGAGGTATATTGCAAAACCTGACCACAAGTTAATCGGCCAGGTAGGGGCAAGATTGGTGGGAGGTGATCGTACACATATTTTGCATTCTTTTTATTACACTCCTACATTTATCGTGTAATAAATTTGCTAATTTCTTTGTCTTAAATGTCTATTTTGTAGAAGATAATAATGAAGAGAAAGTGGATTAAACCAAATAAATATCAGTTAAAATCAGATTTAACTGGATCTATTGTTAGCTGAGGATGATGATCCAGATCTAGTTAGAACAAATCAAGGATTGGAGCAAATGTTCAGCTGAAGATTAGAGCAAATCAGAAAGATAACACCAAATGGAAACCAGTAAAATTCAGATTTCTATAAATCCATTTTGGTTAGCTAAAGATCAATCGAGGATAATATCAAATACAGAGAGATAAATGGATAGAGAGAAGATCAACGATGAGATGAAGCAAGTTTGACTCAGATTCTGACTAGATACATTTCAGTATTTGAATCATAACTTTCGCTACCGAATATCAAAGCTGATGATTCAAGATGATCCAGAAAGAGGACTTACAGAGCTACAACTTTATGTTGATTACTATTTCTAATTCTATCATTTGATAGGTGATATTCAGCAATCAACACGCCTATAAATTGCAGATCAGAACTGAATATCCACATCAAATCAAGTTTAGAGAAAAGGGAGGATTCAAATTTAGAAATAGACAGATTTCCTATCTTCATATTCCTCTAACATCTGCATTTCTTCTATAAATACCCGCAATCATAAAGGCAAGGGGGACGACCAAGCAGAGAATAGAACTTAGGATAATTTATAGTTTGTAACTTAGATTTTTAGTTTTCTTTTTATGTAATTTTTACTTTTCTTTATGTAACTAAGAGGAGAGACAAGTTTCATGGAGGAAGGAGATCAAGCTTGTACTGAGGGTGACACCGGTGTAAGTAAGTCTTTTCTTTCATTGTTATTTGAATTGAATCAAAGTTTCTTTTTCTTTCTTTACTCTTGTTTTCTTTTACTCTCCTCTGATGTGTTGCAATCCAAGAGAATCCGATAGCCTCGAGACTGCTTAGCCGTTGTAAGTGTGATAGACTTGAAAGGGTAGTGTGAAGTATAGCACGAGTATTATGTAAAAGAGAAAGGTTTAGAATCAACCTTGGTGCTTGTTTACTCCACAATGTATGTAAGATGTTCAATGTACCCTTTCTTATCTCCGCTATAGCATAGGGCTATACCGAGTCGGATCTCAGGGAGAGCTAGTGTAAAACGTTACGATACACGTGAGAAGAAAAAACGAAACTCTTCTTTGTTTACAAGAATAAAGAATCAAAAGAAAAACAAATAAAAGAAAGGATGGCTATGTTCATGGTGGAAATCGGGAGAAATCAAGATTGAGATGGATTTGAACTAACAACTAAAAAGAAAGTAAAATCAAGAAAACTTTGAATGAAAGAAATCCATGACTAGCTAACCTTAACTACCTTGCTAAACTAACTAAACTCCGTGATAGTGATGCGTGCCTCATGTTGATTCATCGGCATGTATGTGTCTTGCTTGTGGTCTAATTACCTTCTCACATGGATGATGGGGAAACATTCTTGGACTTGTCTTATAGCCTCCATAGATGGTCATAGGCCTACAAATAGACTTTCACTAATGGAATCAAAAGAGCTACACTCAAGTGATGCAAATGAAGAACATACAACATTCACTAATGGAAGTAGTGAAGTTATACATCAAATAGCATATTGGTGCTCCATCTCCATGTTCCATCAAGGCACTAGTTCAAAGACTAGGCTCTACATGAGGCCACATATGAATCATATGGAGAATTACAACAAGATTCTTGCCAAGAAATGAAACAAAACCCATCGGAGAAGAGAAGATCATACAAATTGCAAGATGAAGTAAAGCAATCACCCATGAGTTAGGAGTTAGCAAGAGTAGTGGTTAGCTAGTACATGGAACAAGAAATTAGCTACTAGACATTACAAAAGCAAAGCAAAGCATGATTGAATTGCTAGAAATTAACAAAGCAAGTAACAAAGCAAAATAAAAGCAAGTGAAGAAGACAAACTAGAATCAAGCTCAAGTAGATATGTAGAGAATGGATCAATTCTTGTATAGCTCCAAGTTGTCACTCCTTGTTGATACAAGCTCTCTCTCTCATACAAATCTCTCTTGCAATGAAATCTAGGGAGGAGAAGATCCTAGAGAGAACTAAAAATCCTAAACAAAACCTAACAAAATTACAATCTATTCACTAATCTCTCTCTCTTCTCTGATCAGTTTTTTCTCGCAGGTGAAGATCCAATATTTATAGACCCTGAGAGAACTTTCCAGAAGGTGGACACGTGGCAGAAATCTGGGACTGAACGGCCCAGATTTTGCGGTGGATCCGCAAGGACACGCGGCACTTTTGTGGCCGTTTGATCCCAAATTTCTGTTACAAGTTTGTTACGAGGTTGTTAGCCACGTGGTCTATCTGGAATCTTCATTTGTTGCGCGGATCTCTCTAGATCTGGATTTGAATTTGGCTTTATCCTTAATCTTGGATTAATCACTTAATTAGTGCTAATTAAGTGATTATTTGGATATCTCTCCATTAGAATGGGTACCTGCAAATATGTAGAGAAGAGGAGTAAAAATCACATATATTATTTGTAATATGCATGGGAGTTATGATGTAAAATATGCAATATTGGATACTAATCACACCCCCACACTTATTCGTTTGCTCGTCCCGAGCAAAACAAAGAAAAAGAAAAGAAAAACTACCAATTTATTACACCACTTTCGCAGGTGACGCGATTGCACTGAGCATGTGCAACAAGCCGTTAAACCTCTAGGTTACCCTAGAGGAGGAGTGTTGTCTCCTGAGGGTTTTCAGTGGATTACACCCACAAAATCCATAAAGAAAGAAGACAAATGTTAGTATTTTGAAAACGCATTTTGAACAAGAGACAAGTTTACGAACTATTTTTGCAAAAATATAAGTGATCCTAGGTCATAGTCCACCTATAATCAATCTTCCTTAAACTTAGTATCCATGCAAGATCTTGTCTTTAATTAAGGTAAGAGTTCAAAATTGGATTGAATATTTTATCTTTCATAAAACCTAGATAGTATGCACACCGTGTAAGTGAAGATTTCCTGGGATTTCAACTCCAACCATAAAGCCATTTATTTATTTATATATACTTTTTTTTTTATGCTTTTTTCTTCCCTTAGTTTAGGCTTTCTAGTCTACCCTTGTAGCGAGCCTTTAACCGATGACTCCCAAACCAGACGGTCTTAGGGCACCAGATGAGAAAACATCCCTCGGGTTTAAGGTCTCGAGTAGAAAAGGTCACGAAACTAAAGGGGATTATTTATAATCACCGTTAGCGTGAATAACCATGCTTCTTGAGGCACAATTATCCAGCTTAATAAGTGAGATCACCGTTAGGCGTGAGTAACCATGCTTCTTGAGGCATAGTTATCCAGCTTAATAAGTGATCTTTATTTATATTTATTTTTTTTCTCTTTTTTTTTATTTATATGGCATTTTTGGTCATTGTCTCCATCCCAAGAATGTGTAAGTGTAAAGTGCATATTATCTAAGGCAAAAAATTCAAGATAAAAATATCTCACCAATTTTACTTACTTATCCTATAATCTAAAACAAGATCTATTACTTCAACTAGGTTTAAGATGTCATAATTAAGGCTTTCTTAATCTCTAAGATACATCTTAATTTTCTTAAAATAGAGCAAAACTTGTTTCTTATTTCAAAAAGTTTTTATTTGTTTTTTTTTTTATTTTAATTTTTCTAAAAGAAAAGTAAAAGAAAGAAAGTTTAAAAACTCTATGTTAGTAAACCC
>JAVJIF010027667.1:0-68071 GCA_038442645.1 Agave tequilana | reverse complement strand
AGCCCTCATCTGTGACGTAGGCCCCGCACGCTGATGCACCTGCCACCTCTTCACGGGAATAAGACGAAGATGAGGCCCTTTCGCGGGCCCCACACGGCCTGCAGCTCCTTGAGGAACACAATCACAAATTGGAGAGGATGCTACTTCCACAAGTATTGATTGAAGAAGACAAAAATTAGAACATAAAGAATAACAATACATTAAAAATCCAAACACAACAAAGGAAGAAAAGATTACTAAATGAAATTTAGTCAACAAAAACGAGGCTGCCATGAATTGTCAAAACCGAGCCAAATAAAAGGCCAAAATTCGGCCAAAAAGAAGCACCTCAGCAGCCGGCCCCCGCTCCTCCTTATATAATATAAGAAGTTTTTTCATAAAAGCCTCTCAAATTAAAATATTGCATATTAAATTAGTTTTAAACTCTGACTGATTCTATAAATATTCAATACGGAGAATCAAACAGTCGAATCAGAAAAAACTGTCAACACTAAAGTTGTAAATTTTCGAATTCTCTTTCCGTAAACACCTGGATGACCTCTTATGGAGTCTTGTAATCAAAGTTATGACTGGAATACAACAGCATGCTCAGAAGATGACCCTCAATCATTACAAATTGCGTGATTTTACTGCTTGATTCTTCTTCTTTTTTTTATCTTTATTTTGTACCTGTCTACTGCAAAATCCACTAAAAGCACCCGAGTAGCATTATTCATATACAAAATATAGATAAATGAGAGCAATAAATTGTATAAATACATGTCAATCAGTAACCTTTTTGTATATAATCTTTTTTTATATTATTTTTATTAGCACAAAGACATTATTGAGCTCTATCTCACCTTGTAACTTATAAATTTAAGTTAATAGAGGTCAAAAGTTCAAGTCTTAATTGGTGCAATATTATTTTTTTATTTTTTCCCTCTATTGTCATATTATATTTAGGCTCATATTGAAATTCTTATTACACTTACGCTCACACTGAAAAAATATCTTTTATCCGCCACTGCTAATCCTAACTCCTTCAAACACTAATGATATAGAGTCCGTTAATGATCTCATTCGGGATCTTGGCTTAATAGACAACCTGCACCAGTGCAGAAAAGACATTCCACGTTGATTCTAAATCGACATTAAATAGATAAAGCAGCCGATGTCTATCTAACTGATGTGGAAAATCTTTAACTTTTCACGTTGGTTTTCACCCGATAAAGGTGAGTTTAGATAAAGGTGAGTTTTCTATAATTTAACGTTGGTTCTTCACATAACCGATATCACAAACACCTACTTTCCACGTGAAAAGTTTCTATTAAATTCTGCGTAAAGAAACCTTCCACATCGGTTCTTAAAAGTACTGATATGGAAATGTTTCTTTCAACGTTAGTTCTACAATAGAACTGACGTTGAGAGTGTTTTTAGACATGGGTTTCTCAGTGAACTCACGTGGAAACTATGTAAGATATCGTTAAGAACCGACATCGTATATAATAATATTTTTTTAAAAATATATAAAAGTACTAGACACAGTATAGATCTGTACGTATTCCAGCCAAGCAAACACAGTACAGAATATCAAATAGAATCCAACACACACACACACACGTGTGTGTGTATGTATGTATGTATGTATGTATGTATGTATGTATGTATATCAAACACAGAATTAATCCAGCCAACAACCAGACACAATACACAATATCAAACAGAATCCCACATATGTAAATATATCATCAAACACAGAATTAATCTAGCAAATCAATCCACACATATATATCAGACATTACAAAATATCCAGAATTCTATACAAACATATAACTTATCCAAACCTAGAATCCAATACAAACATGACAATCTAAAAATTCAATACGAACATATAACTCATTCAATTCAGAATCCAATACAAACTTTGGGATCCCCGCAAGGTTGCTTTAATTCTTGAATCATGACATCCTAACACCAAAAAACTTTTATGAAAAATATGGATAGAGGCATGAACTGTACACATGCAAAGAGAAATGACAAGCACCAAACATGCACCAAACATTCGTGTGTGTGTGTGTGTTGGCGACGGTGGTGGTGTGGTGTTGGTGGTGTGCGTGTGCCATACTTGATTTGTGTGTATGTATGGTGGTTGTGTGTGTGGCATGCTTGATGTGTGTGTGTGTGTGTGTGATGCTTGATGGTATAGTGTTGGTAGTGCGCGCGTGTGCACCATACTTGATGTGTGTGTGCGTGTGTCATACTTGATGTGTGAGAGTGTATGTGTTGATGGTGTGTGCGTGTGTCATGCTTGATGTGTGAGAGTGTATGTGTTGATGGTGTGTGCGTGTGTGCCATACTTGATATAGATATGTGTGCCATACTTGATATAGATTGTTGGCACGCTTAACAACAAACTTAATAAACTCCTCCACACCATTCAACTATTTGATACTTAATCTATTAGCATCCATCCATTTTCGATTCATGTTTACCTAGTCTAGAGATCAAAAATAAAATTTGAATTAAAAACAACACATATCATGTAAAGAGTAAATTTACTTTACTTGTGCATAATTGTCACAACCACCAACACTACACCATCAAGCACACATCAAGCATCACACATACACACATCAAGCATGTTACACACACAACCACCACACATACACACACACATCAAGTATGACACACGCACCTCACCAACACCACACTCACACATCAAGCATGACACAAACACACACCACGCCATACGCACACGCACGTGCACACTCGTGCGTGCTTGTAATTTACTATATTTATATCTTTAAAACCCAAGGTTTGAGAATTTGGTTTTGATTCACTCTTCTTTTTTAAATGGTTTCAATCAATTTCGTTGTTTTAATCGCCTAAGTTTCAAGTTTTGATTCTTTATCATATGCATTGTACAAAAAATAGGGAATATAAAAAAATCTGAGCTAGTGTTATACCTGAGAGAATTGAACTACGATACAACCAAAAAAAATCAAATTGATATGAAAGCCATTATTTAAAGTTAAATTAAGTTTATAATCAAAATTAAATTAAAAATATCTAATTATGAAAATTTATGATATACTGATCTGGGATGCTTGTAGAAATTGGAGGGAGATGAAATTACTGAATAAGAATATTACATTTCCTTCTCTCCCTTTTTTCTGTTAACTTTTTTTTAAGAATTTCTTAGATAAGTTTTTCCCTAGAATATTTTCGTTGACATTATGTATGGAATCCCAAAATATTAGATAATGGGTAAAGGGCTAAGTGGGTAAAAGCACTCGCATTATGTTGGAAGAGTTGGTGGCTGCGTTGGGAGGATGCCGATGTCTGCGCGAGGGGAGATCTGGTGGAACTCGCCGGTGGATGCGCTAGAGGAGGGTGGTAAAGGCGTGAGGGTAGAGCTGGTGAAGCTCGCCGGCTACGTTGGAGGAGGCCGGTGGCAGCGCGAGGGAAGAGAGTGAGAGAGAGAGGGGTTAAAATTTGGGGAATCGAAGCTGATAGAGTTAGATTGGGGTTAAAAGAGAAAGCGCTTTTCCAACACATATAACATTGGTTCTTGTCAGAATCGACGTTATATGATTTTGCGCGTCGATTCCTTTCAGAACCGATGTGTAATTTAACACTTATAATGTTGGTTCTTTAAAGAACCGATGTTATAAAGTCTTGTACGTCGATTCTTTTAAGAACCGACGTGCAATTAAAGATATTCCACGTCGGTTCTTTACAGAACCGATTCTTTACAGAACCATGAGAAACATTTGATATTTTGTCATAGAGGAAAGAACAGAGAAAATAATTCTCTATTCTTTTTACCATGGCCCGAAATATACTAACACCTCCGACCTCTACAGTAGCATCCGAGAGCGCATTTTCTGCAATGGAAGAGTTTTCACGCTCTGGAGGAGCAGGCTGACGCCGAAGTACTTGGAGATGACTGTTTGTTTAAAAGACTGATTCGATGCAAAAAGACGCACAAAAGGAAAAGCAGTTCTAGATGAAGAATTGAATAGGACGATATGAAGAATAAAAACACCAGAGTTTTTTATGTACATTGTATGAGATGAGCAACATAGTTTATTATGTACATTGTATGAGATGAACAAGTTGCTATATGATTTTTTTTCATATTAATAAAATAATTTATCTTGCAAAAATAAAACTTGTAATTAGTGTATTTAAATTTTATTATTGTTTTGCCATTTTTGACAATTTGTTTAATTTTTTTTGACAATTTTTTGACAACATGTAAAGTGACTTTAAACATACGGTAAACTATCACAAATTAAGACTTTTTATGGTAATTTTGTGAAAAGATGTGAGGTATTTATGGAGTACGTAATAAGCCAATAAAAAACGATAGATGGCCAGATAGATTAATTTCACGCCATATCCCTGTGAGTTATAATTATTAACAGAAAGAGGATTTTCTCTTTTTCATGTTGTGTTAGATGGAGAGAAAACTGAGGAGATGGAATATTAATCCTCAGGGGCGGATCACATACAGTTCAGTATAAGCAGATACCTATTTTATAAAATAATGACGGCAGAGAGAACCAAAGAGTCCATGATGCGCGCATTGGACCGTGAGATTAAACATTAAAACTGAGACATAAACATGTGATTAAACCTTGGAACGCGTGGCGCATGTGATTAGCAATAAACCTTGGCATTTGTTAACAATTATTGTGTGATTAAACATTAAATGTTAACTAGCCGGCTAGTTGTGACCAGCAGTCACCAGTGGAAGCCAGCTTGATGTGATAAGGACATGTAATTGGAAGTAATAAACATTTCTCAACAAATAACTCTCTACTGTTTAAAAGGCTCGGAGGGTTCCCTCATCCATAATATCACAACTAGCATTATCTGATTGAGCAAACAGAGAGAGAGAGATGGCGGAGATTGCTGTGGGTTTGGCAACAAAGCAGGCTGAAGGCCTTATTAACAGCCTCGTCAACAGAGTCTCCGGAGAGCTGTCCTTGCTGTTGACAGTCCGCGAAGATATCCGCTTCATCAAAAATGAACTGGAGCTAATGACCGCATTTCTTAGAAAAGCGGAAGAGAAGCAGAACAACGACCAGTTAGCCAAGGCGTGGGTGAAACAAGTGAAGGAATTGGCTTACGCCGTTGAGGACTGCATCGATGAGTTCTCGCTCCACTTGCCATGTCGAAGTAGCAACAATAATCTGGCGGTTGCTTTGATGCGTCGAGCCCGCTCGGTGGGTTCACTCCGAGCGCGACGTTGTATTGCCGCCAACATACAAATTATCAAATCCAGAGTTAAGAGGTGAGTGAAAGCAGATTGCGATATGCAATCGATGAGAAAGCAGCAAGCATCGACAGAGATGTTGCAGAGTATGATCCTCGATCGTCCGCTCTCTTCGTCAACGAATCCCAGCTTGTGGGAATTGATGAGCCTATAAGAAGATTGTCGAGTGGCTATTAGATGAAAGCAAACCACAACTTAGCTTGATCGGTGTGGTTGGTGCTGGTGGACTGGGGAAGACCACAATTGTGAAGAGAGCCTTCGAGAACCTACAAGTCGCTGGCGGGCATTTCGATTGCCACGCGTGGATCACTGTTTCACAAGTTTACCACACGGAAGGGCTTTTGAGGAGCATGATCAAACAACTATTCTCTTCTGTTCCAGATGGCCTAGACAAGACCACAGAGAGGAAGAAACTCGTTCAAATGCTCAGGGACCATCTGAAGGACAAGAGGTATGTTATTGTATTCGATGACATTTGGAAGATAGATGCATGGAATAGCTTAGAAGATTCAATATTGCAGCAGAATGAACATGGAAGTAGGATCTTAATAACTACACGAAATAAAGAGGTAGTTGAAAATTGTTTGTCTCGTATTCCTGGCAACATCCATGAACAAAAAA
Organism: Agave tequilana; assembly: GCA_038442645.1. Classification (NCBI taxonomy): domain Eukaryota; kingdom Viridiplantae; phylum Streptophyta; class Magnoliopsida; order Asparagales; family Asparagaceae; genus Agave; species Agave tequilana. The sequence continues at coordinate 62,184 of JAVJIF010027667.1, read as the reverse complement.
AATTAGAAAAAAAAGATTCTTTGGAGTTGCTCTGCAAAATAGTGTTCCCTGAGCATCAAGCATATCCCAAGAAACTCGAGAAATTATCTAAAGATATCTTGCAAAAATGTGATGGGTCTCCACTAGCCATTGTAGCCATAGCTGCTACTCTGGCTAGTAAGCCCAAGAAGACAAATAAGGAATGGGAGGGATTTATCAAACATCTCAGTTCAGAATTGGAAAGCAATCCAAACCTTCAGGAGTAATGAAGATATTAAAGTTTAGCTATACTGACTTGCCTTATCATGTCCAGCGATGTTTTTTATATTTAAGCAGGTTCCCTGAGGATAGCGTGATTAATTGCAAACGCATCAAAAGACTATGGATGGCAGAAGGTCTCGCAAGGGCTCGCCGAGACATGAGCGCAGAAGAGGTGGCAGAATCCTACCTAAATGTGCTCATCAACCGAAGCATGATCCTTCCATCAAAAATCAGTGTCCGTGGTGAGATAAGAGATTTCACTATTCATGATATGATGATGGAAATGATTGCGTCCATCTGTGTGGAGGAGAATTTCGTTTCTCGATTTGGAAGGATAGCACTTGGCTTCCCCAAGAAGTGATTCGGCGTCTCTCAATGGACTCTGCAAGGCGCATCCCAGATGACCTGAGCTTATCGTATGTGCGGTCATTGTTCTTGTTTGGAGATGATAGCTTGCCATCATCGCTCTTTGTTTCTCCTGCGTTCAAGCTGTTGCGGGTGTTGGATTTGGACGACTGCCAATGTTTTAAAACAATCATCTCGATGGGGTTTGCCAATTGCTCCATTTGAAATATTTAAGCCTGCGGAATACAGATGTGACTATAATTCCCAAATCCATAGGAAGACTTGGTAACCTGGAAACCTTTGATATGCGAGGTTGCTCTGGAATAGAAATTCCTGTGGAGATAGAAAAGCTTAAGCAGTTGCAGTTACTTCGCGGAGGTCTTCTCAGAGTCCCAACAAAACTAAAATTATGGAAGTTGACTGCCCTCCAAGAACTGGGTAATCTGATAATAAAGATGCAAAAGGAGAGAAGAAGCTGCAAAACTGTGCCATCTAAGGAAATTAGATGTCAGGTTTGGAGGTTATGCCAAGAGGGGAGGTTATTTCTTGGACTCTCTCAAGACAATGAGAAGCTCGCTTCGCTCTCTCAAGGTTGGTTCAAATGATGACCTCAACTTTCTGAAAGATCAATCAACTCTGGTAGAGTCGCCCCTCCTGGGACTGGAAAGCCTATACCTTCAGGGTTCTCTTGACGCGCTGCCTAACTGGTTTACCTCCCTTACTAATCTCACCAAGCTAACTCTCAAGCATACAGGACTTGGAGCAGGTGCCATAGAGGCGCTGGGGACTCTACCAAAGTTGATTCAACTTGAACTTTTTGAGAGGCGGTCATACAAGGAAGAGAGGTTGTGCTTTGATGCTGAAAGCTTCAAAAGTCTCAAGTTGCTTGTTGTGTGTCGTATGCAGTTGGGATCACTGGTTTTTCGAGATCGGAGCAATGCCGTGTCTGGAAAGGGCTCGTTTGGCTCTAGTTAGGTCATTCGTCGAGGGCACATTTCTTCAAATTTCAGGCGTTGAGAATCTCATTGGCTTGAAGACGATTGAACTGCATGGTTGCGAGGTCGGTGTGGTGAATTCGGTGAAACAAGCCGTGGAGGCACATCCCAACCATCCCGAGCTCATCATCATAAAGTGATCAGAGACCCTCATTTTCTATAATTCTTCAGGATCACCTTCTTCTCTCTGCATCATCCGGGGATTAATACCATTATATATATGCTTGGTTGGTATTATTTATATGTAACATATAAGGTCTCATATGTATTCATCCTTCTTAACCTTTTCTTTTTTGTGTGCCTCTCTGGTTATTGGTGTGGCAGATCTGCATCTTTTTCTTTTCTGTTTTTTTTTTTTTTTTTTTTTTGGTAATATAAGATCTGTTTTCTCTCAATGCCACTACTTTTACTACCCGTCTGCATATGATACAAATCAGAGCGCAGGTGTGAATTTGCATCTAGGGATGGCTAAAGGGTTCAGTCTCACGCTTAGGGTTATCATTTCTTGTTACAGCAAAAATTAAAATTACAGCAAAAGTGAATGTAGCTCTCTCAAATGTAATTGAAGAGAATATTGATATATGTTATCCAAACAATACAGTTTAGTACTCTGCTCTAAAATTGTAACTGTATTTACATTGTTGACAAATACTATATATGTTCAATCACATCACATACCATCAGCATAATAATAATAATAATAGCAATGAGTGTTTATACTGAAAGCCATTAGTGTACGGAATATGCTACATGGAGCACATCAATTGGTAGGTAGTAAAAACTGGGGCATTTGAGGGAGGGGTGTCGACGAGACTAATACAAGCAAGCTAACCAGCTCATCTGGGTTTACATGGTTCAGTAATTAGGTTAGAATCATAAAGTAAGCCCATATTTGACTTTTAAGTTTTCTAATTGTAGTCTCTTTTAAGTTGTAGTTAGAAGTTTACAAGCCCCGTGGAGGCCCATCCCAACCATCCCCAACTCATCAGCATAAAGCACTGTAGACCCTCATTTTCTATAATTCATCAGTCAGTCACCTAATTCTCTGCATCATCCTACCATCCATGCATCGTTGGTATTATTTATACGTGTAATTATATATATATATATATATATATATATATATATATATATATATATAATATATATATATGAGAAAAATGTATATCAGCCCGCGGGCTGAGAGTATTCTCTCAGCCTGCGTGACGTGGCTCAATTTGTCACCTCACTGACTTGCGGCCCGCTTTTATGTAGAAGTTAAATTAACAAATACCCCTTATGATAACTTTTCCTTATTGTTTATTATTATTTTTCCCCCCTTTTATTTTTGCCGCTATTTATATGATATAAATTACTTTTCAGCCTATTTCCTGACCTCTTTTGAAAGATCTAGTTTCACCTTTTCAGTCTGCGATAAACTGTTTTCTGAAAATATAAAATCTTTTCAGATCAATTTTTTTCTGCAAAATATTTAATGTCGACGTCTGAGCAGTATACCGGCGATCTTAATATGGAAGATATTGCATCTGGTTCTACTTTCTCTCAGAATATTGAAAATCTTGAAGGGTTGACATCTCTGCATGCCGATCAACAGGTTTTAATTGTTTATATCTATTTTAAAAACAATTTCTTAAATATTTAATGTTTTCTCTTTAGACTGTGAGGTACTGCGACCGTTTTAATATTCGGTCGCAATCTTATTTGAAAATAATCTCCGGCTGTGAATTCTTTTTTTCTAGGGTATGCGTCTTAGGTCGCAGTCTTTAGTAAGGAGTAATATATATTTCTTCACATACGGATAACTGCGACTTAGATCATAGTCTTTAGTAAGGAGTAATATAGATTTCTTCACATGCGGATAACTGCGACTTAGATCGCAGTCTTTAGTAAGGAATAATATAGATTTATTCACATACTGATTACTGCGACTTAGGTCGCAGTCTTCAATAAGGAGTATTATAGATTTCATGCCGTATGTGAAATCTTATTTTTATTTACTGCGACTTAGGTCGCAGTCTTTAGTAAGAAGTAATATAGATTTCTTCTCATACGGATAACTGCGACCTTGGTCGCAACAGCTGATAAGAAGTAAATTGTTTTCATCTCTTATGCGACCTTGGTCGCATTTATATAACTTATATTTTAGAATACAGTGATATCTAAAAAATATTTATATTCATTTAATTCGTGTAAATTCTTTTTGTAGGATATGAATGCACATGCAGAAATGTCTGGAAGCTCAGATAAGTTTATAGGGAAACAGTTCCTGTCGCATATGGAAGCATACAATTTCTACAATTGTTTTGCAAGGAATAGAGGTTTTAGCGTGAGAAGAAAAGTACAGATAAGTCACGGAAGCCTCCTCATGAGATTATTTGCAGAAGATTTTGCTGCAACAAGGAAGGGCTGAAGAAGTTGTGTGACAAAAGACAAGAGGGCTTACAGTGCATCGTCGAGTTAACACTAGAGTATCTTGTCCTGCTGAGATGCATATCCGTCTTCGTTTATTTTTGGACTCAACTCGATATTGGTTATCATAAAATTTGTTGATACTCATTCACATGAATTGTCAAGCCCGGATAAGGTACATCACCATTACTCTCACCAGAATCATCGTTCAAAAATTAGCAGAAGCATTATGACCAATCTGGTTGATGTTGGAATGCGGCCTTCAAATATTTCCCGCGTTGTTAATGCAATGAGTTAGGGAGAAGGCTGTGAAGAAGTGCGCCCTCAACAAGTTATTGATTTCACTCGTCAACGTAAAAATAACTGCGGTCATGAGTTTATTGCTATTATCAAATATTTTCAAGAGAAAGCCGAGACCGATCCAGAATTCTTCTTTTCAAGTGAAGTTGATAACGCGGGCACACTTAGAAGCATTTTTTGGGCTGATGGAAGAGCTATTTCATCGTATCTGAGCTTCTGTGATGTGATCGTTTTTGACACCACATACAGGACTAATCACTTGAGCTTGCCATTTGCTCCATTTACTGGAGTAAATCATCACCGGCAGTCAATTTTGTTCGGCTGTGCAATGCTTGCTGATGAGCAGAGGGATACTTTTGTTTGGTTATTCCAAAAATGGCTCAAGTGCATGCATGGAGTTGAACCGAAGCTGATTATTACTGATCAGGATGCGCAGATTGGTGAGGCCATCAAGATTGTTTTCCCGACGTCTCGACACCGTTACTGTTTCTGGCATGTACGGAAACATATTGCCGAGCAACAAATCCCAATGGCTAACAAGTATGGAGAAGATATGGTCTCCGATTTCCATGCTTGGTACACCTCCCGCGATATAAGCACTTGTGAGGAACGATGGCGTCTGATGAGTGAAAAATATCAGTTAGAAGAAGAAGATGGCAGTTGGTTGATGAAGATGTACAGGCTTCGTGGACATTGGGTTAATGCATATCTCAGGATGTTTTCTGTGCTGGAATGACAACCAGTCAGAGGTCCGAGAGTATTAATTCCTTCTTTGATGGTTTTGTTAACTCAAACACTAAACTAGTGGAATTTGTTCACCAATATGATAAAGCCGTTGCTTCCCGTCGTGCATCTGAATCTCTTCAAGATTTTAGGGGTTTGAATTCTGTGCCCAATTGTACATCCAATCCATATGAGATACAGGTTTCGAAGTTGTATACACCGAAGATTTTTCAGTTGTTCCAAAAGGAATGGGCAGTTGTAATGACACTGTTTTCAGAAGAGGTGGAACAGGACAAACCTGGATCAACATATTTGGTTGGTAATTTTTCAGAATCAAAAGACAGTTGGGAAAAGGTCAGTTATGATAAGCGAGAGGAACTTCATGTTTCTTGCAGTTGCTCGTTATTTGAAACAGAGGGTATCCTATGTAGACATATTCTGTGTATTTTGTGGCGCAATCACGTTACACATATACCGGAATCATATATACTTCAGAGATGGAGGTTGGATGCTCGTTACAAAAACGTTGCAATTGAAAATGGCATGAGGCCTTTTCCCAGTCAAGGCACTCCACGGACGGCTAGATTGTGGTCAGTTCGTTCAAAATTTAATGCAATTCTGGACATGGTCGCTGATTCTGATGAAAATATTTCAAAGTTGGAGGGAGTTTTGAAAAGTTTTGCCCAAAATACCACTAGAGAATACAGAGCAATGTCAGGAAATGATCATTCATCACATCCTAAGACTGCCGTAGGTTCCAGTGGATCCGTTGTCATATTGCGAGATGGTGAAGAATTGAATATACGTGATCCAATTGGTCCTGTACCAACCAAGGGGAGACCTAGAGCTGCATCCAGGCTTAAGTCTGGTTTTGAAGATTCTATATATCAGAAGGAAGTTAAGCATCGAAGATGTGGTAACTGCCAAGAGCTGGGCCATTACAGGACTGGTTGTCCGTTAATGGTATATTACATTAAACTGTTAATCATTTTTTTTATAACGATTAATCTTTTAAAATTCTTATTATTTATTTTTTTATTGGCAGAAGAAGTAGGTTTGGGTTGCCTCCATCTCGAAGGAACAAAGACTTCAATTTTTTATGAAGTGCGACCAGGGTCGCACAGTGTAGAGAGATTAAGTCGCATTCTGACACTGGCGTGTAATTATAATCAGATTTATTATCATTCTTTGATTTCTACTGTATTATTTTTGTATGTACTTGTACTTTAAAGTTTTAATGCTACAAAATTCTACTTTATAGTTTAATTTTTTTGTACATAATATAGTCAGAGACTTTGGGTCGCAGTGTACATGGTTCATTGCGACCAAGGTCGCAGTGTTCTTATTGATAAAGATGACCAGCAACTGCAATCTAGGGTCGCAGTACATATACTGCGACTTAGGTCGCAGTATGTTAGGTAGGTGTTTCCTTTATATTAACACGCATAGCGACCAAGGTCGCAGTGTTGTAGTTGATTAAAACATTGCCGCCATCAACTGCGACCAAAGTCGCATTGTATTTTACTAAGGCTGCGGCTATCAACTGCGACCAAAGTCGCAACCTTCTTTTTATAATTTTGAGATGGTGAAGACTTAAGTCGCTGTACGTTAGGTAGGTGTTTCTTAATATTAACACGCATAGCGACGAAGGTCGCAGTGTTGTTGTTGATTAACACAATTACTGAAGGCATGTTTGTTTCTAACACCAGTACGCAATAGTAAAAGCCAAGTTGTAACAAATGAAGACTGTAAATAATCAATGGAACTTATAATATATAAATGTATAGAACTGTGTATAAATTAAATCAATACAACAAAAAAATTATGCAATGAATTGCACTTGAAATATTTTTTACATTTATAAAAAAAAATTGTGGTATATCAATAATTTGCACGGAGATCAGTCTTCATATGTCGTATGTCGTATAATGTCTGTTTCTTCATCCCAACTCTTCTCTACATCTGCAAGTATCATGTATGCAAGCTCACTTCTTAGTTTCTGTACACCATTAACCGTAACAGCATCAGCAGCTAATAGATGATAGCCAGACGTTATGCTTTCCATGTACTTGCATACATATATAGCGCAATCAATACTGAAATTTCCATAGAGCAATCATTAAATGAAATTAGTTTTTGTACTAAAAAAAAGTAGAAAATATGAAATGAAATTACATGTCAAAAATTTATATACCTGTTTGCTTGTTGGGGCATTTTGCGTATTTTATTTTATTTTTTCTCATTTTTTTGGAATGAATCTCAAAAATCTCTAATAATCTATCTTTCTGCAATGTCAATAGGAACAAAAATTAGTATTAACCAAATTAATTGCAAGTTTCCAGTAATCAAAATATTAAAATTTAACTCACCATTATTCTTGCATCTGTTTGGTAAAGCTTTGTTATACTACTTTTTTGTCAGCTGGGACCAAAGAGTTGTAAAAAATCCACTCTTCTGTGGAGCAATCGAATACCAGCAAGGTCCAGTGAAATCCCGATTCGTCGGCACTATGTTTGTGATTGATCGGGAAGAACATGTACTGCACGTCAGCTGTCCAGTTTTTCAACAGCTTCTGCTTGATGAAATGACCTTCCAGATCTTCAATTTTATTTACAACACCGTGCTGCGGACAAGAAAAAAAATTTAAATCAAATACAAAATGAATTAAAAATATAACAAAAAATTATAAACTGCGACCTTAGTCGCACTATATTATTTAGTCGCACAGCTCCGACCTTGGTCGCAGGTCGCAGCTGTTACATTTTATCGCAGTACCTGAGTTAGTAGCAGTACATTTTAATTATAAACTGCGACCTTGGTCGCAGCTCCGACCTTTGGTCGCAGGTCGCATCTGTTACATTTTGTCGCAGTACCTGAGTTAGTAGCAATACATTTTAATTATAAACTGCGACCTTGGTCGCAGCTCCGACCTTGGTCGCAGATCGCAGGTCGCAGCTGTTACATTTTGTCGCAGTACCTGAGTTAGTAGCAATACATTTTAATTATAAATTGCGACCTTAGTCGCAGTACATGTGTTAGTAGCAGTACATTTTAATTATTCACTGCGACCTTAGTCGCAGTACATGATTTATGCCTACACAGAGATAGAGAATATTAGTAATCTTTTCTAGAGTTGATATTACATTAAACCGTAAAGGAGAAAGTAGATTTTTACCCAAGCTTCGCTTCGGAAGAATATGCTTTTTAATCCTTCTCTTTTCTCAAGATGCTGCATGTAGAAATGAATTACATTTGCATCTAAGTCTCTACTGAACATCAGGTCCTCAATGTCATTCCTTAAAATGATGATTGCATTATTGGTATCCTGATACGCAGTAGAACTGCAAGATATTCAAAACAAAGTTAGTAATTTAATTGTTCTTATATAAAGGTATAACAAAATTTTTTTGCTATGAATTAACTTACTCAGAGTAGGACTTGTCGAAGAAATGTTTTATAAGAGCTTGTTGATGGGGCTGCAGAATTCTGTATGATGTGGTTTCGGTCAATTCTCTCGATTTTGGCTCATTGGAGGAAATCTCTTTGTCGCCGAAACCAGCGGTAGAACTCGCAGCCGCAGGCTGTGGAAGAGGATTTTCATTTTTTTTCTTCTTCTGTTTTGGATAAACAAAGTCGGAGTCATCGCGATCTCTTTCAGCGCGCTTGCGTTCTTTGACTCCCCTTTCTATTGTTCCTTTAGAGGTTTCCAAAACAGCTTCTTTTGAGGATTGCTTCTGAGGCGGAGTATGTTTTTGAATTTCTTCTTCAGAAGCTCTATCTCTTTGGATTTCTTGAGTCATTTGACTTATATTCAGAGAAAAACTTGGCACATCTTCTCCAGTAATATTTAAAATAGACTCAGAACCCATGATTTTTGTAACGCCCCGATCCCAATGATACGGGAACGTTACTGCAACGCATATACGTAGGTCAGATGGTGCCCCACGTATATACGCTAAGCATAAGTACAACAAGTATCAGAGTACAACACACACAGCGTGGTATAATCATATGCCAACTTACAAAATATAAGTACAAAGTTACACAAGTTATGATAAGCAAAAATCACTTTACAAGTGTCCTTTATCACAACCCCAGTCCAAAAAGAACGATATACAACCAAAAATGCAAAAATGCTCACGCAAGGATGGAGATCCGTGAACCAAAAAGAAGTGTCTGGCACGAGGACCGGAGCTAATCTGCCTGCTCACTAAAGAAAGCCTGATCTTCGGTGGATGGCTCCACTTCGACCCAGGCCTCGGAATCTGAATATGCAAATCCAAAGGGGTCAAGACATAATACAACAAATAAAAGATAGCCAAGTGGCAAGGATCATGAATAGGGATAATGAAATAGTACTAAGTAACAATGCATGACCAGAGATGTAAACTAAGAAAGATAAAGTCATATGCAATAAATCTACAATTAATGTCTTATTATTATTACTTGTCTTACTGTGATATCTAGCTATGTGACCCAGCGTCCCAGAGCACATAGATCCATATCCTAGTGAAACAAGGTTGTTATTGGAAACAGCGGTTGTATCGACGAACTATGTTTACAGTGTGTCCCGTGCATGCCCGGGACCACGGCCCAGTATTGTTCCGTTGCTTGAAGACGGAACCTGCCGCTAGGCTAACAGGAGGGTCTTATGTATGCCCTTGTCATGACAGGAAACAGGAAAGGGAGGAAGCACTCCCCTCGGTCCCCTGGAGTACCGCAGGTAAGACCGGAAACATGGTGCACATCCTAATACCACTGTAAACACGAACACATATCGATATTCGCATATTTCCCCCTGACCCATGTGTAAGTTGGTGCATTTTATGTAAAAGTCCGGTGTATCATGCTTTGTTTTAAGAGATGGCATGATAGGTGGTGGTGTTGCTATTTAACATGCCATGAAACGAATATATACAATAACAAGTTATGAGGCAATAGGAGATGCATCCATTCAGTTATATATCATGTAGTGCTGTATTGAAGCATGAACGAGCAGGAAATAATACACATGTAACAAGTATAGGTACTAAATTTAGAACAGAAATTAACTATGACACACAGCCAGGATTAGTCGACTAGGGGTATTGGTTAGTCGACTAATAGGGTTTCTAGTCGACTAGGAGTTTGGTTGATCGACTAAAATTGGGATACAGAGTGTTGGAATTCTGTTTCAGTGCATGCTAGTCGACTAGGGTAAGAGGGTTAGTCGACTAATAGGAAGTACTAGTCGACTAACAGATATTTCGGTCGTCTAGATCTGTGACACAGAAAGTTGGGTTTTCTGGTCCAGTATGGATTAGTCGACTAGGTGGATTCAGGAGTCGACTAATATGGGTTTCCCGAGAGTTTATTAGTCGACTGATATTTTGGGCAAGTCAACTAATACTGTGTTTTCCAGAAAAACTAAATTTCAGCTAAGTGTTCTAGTCGACTAGGTCTTATGGTAAGTCGACTAATAGTGGGGAAAATCAGTGTACAGGACAGAAATTCTGGAAACGTGTTTGATGGCTAAATTCCTGGTTTTAGGTGACCTATGTGTACAAGAAGTGTAAATACAGTGCTCTAAGGCTAATACAAGTCTTGGTGAGTGAATTACTCCCTTGGAATGGTTGGATTTGAGCTTAGATGACCCTTGGAATGGTTGGATTTGAGCTTAGATGACCTAAAAATAAGATTTTTTAGTGTGCAAGTGAACAAAGATTTCTACTTCAAGTATGTGATGTGTGAACTAGGTCTTGGTGAGTAAGAACTCACCTGGAGGGGTCAAATCTGAAGCTTGATCCAAGGATGGAGGTGTTGGCTCCAATCCACAACTTGTAGTTGAAGCTAGGTTGAAGAACTAGCTCTTGGAGTTGCCTTGGGGAGTAGTGGTTGAAGATGGAGCTCTAGAAGAAGTCCTTGATGAATCCCTTGTGATCTAGAGGTGGTTGTGAAGGGATTTGGGTGATCTCTTAAAGTTAGGGTTTGTTGAAGAGGAAGAAGAAGGGGATTTTGCAATTCCTCTCTTGATGAAGAAAATGAGAAGGAAAGGGGGAATTTGCAATTGAAGGAATTTATATGTTGGGATTTATGTGAAGGGGTTGACATTTTGGTGAATGTGAGGGGTTATCTTGCAAAAGGAGGGGTGAGGTGAGTGTCCTCTCTTTGGCCACTTGGCCGGCTGTGGGAGAGGGAGAGAGTGAGTGGGGTTAGGTGAAGTGATGAGTGGGAAATGAGGTGGAAATGAAGTGGAATTTGGATTTTTGCAATTTTGGAAAAATGCCCGAAATTCAAGTATTTTGGAATGGTCTGAAAATTTTACCAAAAATCAAGAATAAGATTTTAAGACTCATGGTGAAATTCGTTTGAAGAAATAATTTGTAGTTTTAAAATTAAAAATCCCGAATCAGTCACCTGCCGACTCAGTTGGGATTTTCATAAATTCGTAAAATCTCCAGAAAAAGAGTGTAGGTTGAAAATATGATTCTAAGGAATAATGCCTAAAGGACCATCTAGAAATTCCTAACTGTTTGTGAGTTAAAAATCCTGGAATCGGTCAGCGGCACTGGCCGACACCGGTTTCGGAGAAATTCATTTTAATTCCAGAAAATTCCAGAAAATCACGTAAAATATTAAATATTAGAAAACGATATTTGAAATTAAAATCGGTCAAATACGGAAGGTAAATCGGAAAATACGATCGAAAGACTGAATACGTAACTAAGTACGTATTCCGGGAGAGGGGTATTACAATCTACCCACCTTACAAAAATTTCGTCCTCAAAATTTCATAAGGTGAAAGATAACAGGAAAAGCAACAGATAGATATGGATACAAGGAAAGATAACGGTAGAAAAGGTAGAAGGGAAGAGTCTTACCCAATCAAGATGTGAAAAGATGAGGATAACGATCCCGGATAACGTCCTCACGCTCCCAAGTGGCCTCTCCTGGCGCACGCCTGTTCCATGACACCAATACCAATGGAATAGCTCTGTTCTTCAGTGCCTTGACACTCCTATCCAGAATGGCCAACGGCTGCTCTTGGTATGATAAATCCGGTTGTAGCTCCAGCTCGGAATGATCCAGAATATGGCTGTCATCCCTGACATACTTCCTCAACTGAGACACGTGGAAGACATTATGCACCCCGTCCAAAGATGGCGGTAATGCCAATCTATAGGACACATCTCCCACACGATCCAGGATCTCGAATGGGCCAATATACCTTGGGCTAAGCTTCCCACGTGTACCGAAACGGATTACACCCTTGGTAGGTGATATCCTCAAGAACACATGATCTCCAACCTGGAACTCCAATGGCCTTCTCCGAGTGTCTGCCCAACTCTTCTGCCTACTCTGAGCAGCCCTGAGATGATCTCTGATAACCCTGACTTTCTCTGTAGTCTGCATCAGAATCTCTGGTCCCAAAAGACTCCTCTCACCGACTTCATTCCAACAAATCGGTGATCGGCACTTCCTACCATACAATGCCTCAAAGGGTGCCATCTTAATACTTGCCTGGTAGCTGTTGTTATATGAAAACTCAGCCAAGTGAAGATGGTCTTCCCAAGATCCCCCAAAGTCAATCATGCAAGCCCTCAACATATCTTCAAGGATCTGGATAGTCCTCTCAGATTGTCCGTCTGTCTGAGGATGATAAGAAGTACTGAATTTCAGACGAGTTCCCAGACTTTCTTGGAGACTCTCCCAGAAATGAGATTTGAATCTGGTGTCTCTATCTGACACAATACTAACTGGAACTCCATGCAGACGAACTACCTCCTTCATATACTTATCTGCCAGAACCTCTGTCGTCTGGCCTACCCTGAATGGTATGAAGTGAGCTGACTTGGTGAGGCGATCAACTATCACCCACACCGCATTATTACCCCTGGGACTCCGAGGCAATGCCGTCACGAAGTCCATGGTGATGTGCTCCCATTTCCACTCGGGTATCGGCAAAGGTTGAAGAAGTCCAGCTGATCTCTGATGCTCGATCTTTGTCTGCTGGCAAACCAAGCACTTGGCAACAAACTGGGCTATCTCCCTCTTCATAGCATTCCACCAAAAGTGCTTCTTCAGGTCCTGGTACATCTTGTTTCCCCCAGGGTGTATAGAATAAGCTGAACTGTGAGCTTCCTCCAAAATCTTCTGTCTGACTTCTCCTCGGGGAACACAAAGTCTATCTCCAAAATACAATGCACCATCTGGGTGAATGCAGATATCCGACTTCAATCCAGCCTCCACCTGAGCTCTGAATGTCTGCAATCTGGGGTCCTCCATCTGAGCTTCCTTGATCTCCTTTATCAATGAAGACTGGATCTGTAAAGCCATGAACTGCCCGGCCTTATCACCCCCTTGCACTAACATCAAATCCAATCTAATGAATTCCCGAATCAACTCCCTCTGCTGCGTGAGGTGGACTAGCACTCTGTTCTCTGGCATCCTGCTCAGTGCATCCGGAACGGTATTGACTTTGCCTGGATGATACTGCAAGTCAATGTCATAGTCTGCCATCAGCTCCAGCCACCTCCTCTGCCTCATATTCAACTCCTTCTGTGAGAAAATATACTTGAGGCTCTTGTGGTCTGTGTATATCAACACTTTGTCTCCCAGAAGGTAGTGTCTCCAGATCTTCAAAGCAAATATCACAGCTGCCAACTCCAAGTCATGAGTTGGGTAATTCCCCTCATGAGGCTTCAACTGCCTAGATGCATATGCTATAACATGATCATGTTGCATAAGCACACACCCCAGGCCTTTACCTGATGCATCACAGAAAATGACCATCCCTCCTCTACCTGAAGGGGTCCTCAAGATTGGAGCTGTGATAAGCCTCTGCTTCAACTGCTCAAATGCTGCATCACAATCTTCTGTCCATATGTATCTCTCCCCTTTTCTGGTGAGCCTGGTCAACGGAGCTGCAAGTCTAGAGAAATCCTGGACAAAGCGCCTGTAATATCCGGCTAGTCCAAGAAAGCTCTTTATCTCAGTCACCGTCTTCGGAACTGGCCAATTCTGCACTGCCTGGACTTTACTGGGATCAACTGAAATTCCTTCTGCTGAAACTATGTGTCCGAGGAAGGCTATGCTGTCCAACCAGAATTCACACTTGCTCCTCTTGGCATGAAGCTGCTCTTGCTGGAGGGTCTGCAACACAATCCTCAAGTGCTCTGCATGCTCCTTCTCATTCCTCGAATAGATCAGGATGTCGTCTATGAATACAACAACAAACTAATCTAGGTAAGGGGAGAACACTCGATTCATCAAGTCCATGAAAACCGCAGGGGCATTGGTGACTCCGAAAGGCATAACTAGGAATTCATAGTGGCCATAACGGGTCCTGAATGCCGTCTTCGGAACATCCTCCTTCTTCACCCTCAGCTGATGGTAACCCGACTGCAAATCTAACTTAGAAAATACACGGGCTCCATGGAGCTGATCAAACAAATCATCAATCCGGGGCAAGGGATACTTGTTCTTGATGGTGACCTTGTTCAACTCTCTATAATCAATACAAAGCCTCTTACCACCATCCTTCTTGTTCGCCAAGAGCACTGGAGCTCCCCATGGCGAAGTGCCCGGCCGAATCAATCCCTTGTCCGAATACTCCTGCAGCTGCTTCTTCAGGATCTCCAACTCCGTCGGTGCCATCCTGTACGGAGCCTTGGATATAGGAGCTGTCCCTGGAACTGTATCAATGGAGAACTCCACTATCCTCTCCGGTGGAAGTCCTGAAATCTCAGCAAAGACTCCTGGAAATTCATCCCACACTGGCACTCCCTTCAGAACCTCCGAAGTGGTCATCTGAATCTTCCTCTTAGCAGGCTTCACCTCTCCGCTAAACTGGAACTCCGGCTGATGCGGGATTCTGAAATTGATCCTCCTTCCTCTACAGTCAATCACTGCATAGTACTGACTGAGCCAGGTCATGCCTAAGATTACGTCGTACCCCTTGGTGTCTAGTACGAGCATATCTATGGCCAAGGTCTTCCCACAAAGCTCCACTGGACAGTCAGCACAAACTCTAGAAGATACAACTACCCCATTCCCTGTACTTATCTCCCACTTGCGGTCTAAAGCCTTAACAGGTATGGAATGAACAGCCACAAAATGGTCGGAGATATAACAGTGGGATGCACCCGAATCGAAGAGAGCGAGAACAGGTATAGAATGAACTCTGATGTTACCTGTAATCACCTCCTCTGAAGCCTCAGCCTCCTCTGCTGTCAGGTTGTAGGCCTGACCTCTGCCACGCCCTGCTGCCGTCCGGGCTCCTCTCTGCACTGGGCGAGCAACATGCGGTGGAGGAAGGGGAAGAGCTCTCCTCATCACTGGTCCCTGGTGCCTCTGCCCAACTGGCCCTGGTAGTGCCCTCTGTCCATTCTGCCCTTGAGGTGCCGGCAAGGTTTGATTAGCAAACCCCATTCTCCTGTGCGGACAGGTCTCCACGGCATGGTCTCGTGCTCCACACACCAAACACCATCCGTTCGCCCTCCGGCAATCTTGCTGAGAGTGTCCTGGCTTCTGGCAGAAATTGCAGATAAGACCTGGTCGAGCCACCTGGTAAGGAACTGCCCTGAATGGTTGCCTGGCCTGGACCTTCGCTGCTCTGAATGGTCCTCCTCTGCCCACCGGTACAAACGGCCTCTTCATGGCCTGGTTCTCTTGCTTCTTCTGAAACCCACGCTCCACCTCTCGAGCGATGGTGAGAACCTCAGCATAGGTCTTCAGCTGCTGGGGCATCAGAAACATCTGGATCTCCATCTGTAAACCCTGCTGAAACCTGCTTGCCCTCTTCTCTTCATCTAACACCATGTACGGGGCGAAGCGACTCAACCTGAGAAATTCTGCAGCATACTCATCTACGGATCTGTTCCCCTGTTGAAGCCTGATGAACTGCTCCTCCATGTCCTTCTGAGCAGTGGCGGGAAAGAACCTGCTATAAAAGCTCTTGGAGAACGTATCCCAAGAGATAGGCTCCTTCAAGCGAGCCTCCTCTGCAAGCCACCAAGTCCTGGCTATGTCCTTCAGCTGTATCTTTGCAACCTCCACTTGGTTCTCCTTAGGCACCCTGGCGGCGTTCAGCAGATCGGTGGTGTCTGTCAACCACTGTTCAGCCTCCAATGGTCTCTCGACTCCCGTGAATACGGCCGGTTGCAGCCGCCGAAAGTCTGACACGTTCCCAGGCCTTTGCTCCTTCGGAGCTGCCAACTCCTGCCTGAGGAGCTCAGTCTGCTGCTGCTGATTCTCCATCTGCTGTTGCTGGTTTCCCAGCATAGTCTGAATGATTCTCAGGACATCAGCACCCTCTCCTCCTACGGGTCCATTCGGTACTTGCCCGATGTTGTTGCGACCCGAACGTCTCTCCATACCGAAAGGGATAAGATCTGGAATTGGAAACAAAGGGAAGGAGTTTAGGATACGAGGAGTGAATCAAGGACGAAGTCAAGAAGGACTATATAACTTTGTACATTGTAGTTGGCATTAGCAAATCACTAGAATTTGCTACTTGGTTGTACCTTTAGGTTTGAGAGCCTAGGCTCTGATACCAACCTGTAACGCCCCGATCCCAATGATACGGGAACGTTACTGCAACGCATGTACGTAGGTCAGATGGTGCCCCCACGTATATACGCTAAGCATAAGTACAACAAGTATCAGAGTACAACACACACAGCGTGGTATAATCATATGCCAACTTACAAAATATAAGTACAAAGTTACACAAGTTATGATAAGCAAAAATCACTTTACAAGTGTCCTTTATCACAACCCCAGTCCAAAAAGAACGATATACAACCAAAAATGCAAAAATGCTCACGCAAGGATGGAGATCCGTGAACCAAAAAGAAGTGTCTGGCACGAGGACCGGAGCTAATCTGCCTGCTCACTAAAGAAAGCCTGATCTTCGGTGGATGGCTCCACTTCGACCCAGGCCTCGGAATCTGAATATGCAAATCCAAAGGGGTCAAGACATAATACAACAAATAAAAGATAGCCAAGTGGCAAGGATCATGAATAGGGATAATGAAATAGTACTAAGTAACAATGCATGACCAGAGATGTAAACTAAGAAAGATAAAGTCATATGCAATAAATCTACAATTAATGTCTTATTATTATTACTTGTCTTACTGTGATATCTAGCTATGTGACCCAGCGTCCCAGAGCACATAGATCCATATCCTAGTGAAACAAGGTTGTTATTGGAAACAGCGGTTGTATCGACGAACTATGTTTACAGTGTGTCCCGTGCATGCCCGGGACCACGGCCCAGTATTGTTCCGTTGCTTGAAGACGGAACCTGCCGCTAGGCTAACAGGAGGGTCTTATGTATGCCCTTGTCATGACAGGAAACAGGAAAGGGAGGAAGCACTCCCCTCGGTCCCCTGGAGTACCGCAGGTAAGACCGGAAACATGGTGCACATCCTAATACCACTGTAAACACGAACACATATCGATATTCGCATATTTCCCCCTGACCCATGTGTAAGTTGGTGCATTTTATGTAAAAGTCCGGTGTATCATGCTTTGTTTTAAGAGATGGCATGATAGGTGGTGGTGTTGCTATTTAACATGCCATGAAACGAATATATACAATAACAAGTCATGAGGCAATAGGAGATGCATCCATTCAGTTATATATCATGTAGTGCTGGTATTGAAGCATGAACGAGCAGGAAATAATACACATGTAACAAGTATAGGTACTAAATTTAGAACAGAAATTAACTATGACACACAGCCAGGATTAGTCGACTAGGGGTATTGGTTAGTCGACTAATAGGGTTTCTAGTCGACTAGGAGTTTGGTTGATCGACTAAAATTGGGATACAGAGTGTTGGAATTCTGTTTCAGTGCATGCTAGTCGACTAGGGTAAGAGGGTTAGTCGACTAATAGGAAGTACTAGTCGACTAACAGATATTTCGGTCGTCTAGATCTGTGACACAGAAAGTTGGGTTTTCTGGTCCAGTATGGATTAGTCGACTAGGTGGATTCAGGAGTCGACTAATATGGGTTTCCCGAGAGTTTATTAGTCGACTGATATTTTGGGCAAGTCGACTAATACTGTGTTTTCCAGAAAAACTAAATTTTAGCTAAGTGTTCTAGTCGACTAGGTCTTATGGTAAGTCGACTAATAGTGGGGAAAATCAGTGTACAGGACAGAAATTCTGGAAACGTGTTTGATGGCTAAATTCCTGGTTTAGGTGACCTATGTGTACAAGAAGTGTAAATACAGTGCTCTAAGGCTAATACAAGTCTTGGTGAGTGAATTACTCCCTTGGAATGGTTGGATTTGAGCTTAGATGACCCTTGGAATGGTTGGATTTGAGCTTAGATGACCTAAAAATAAGATTTTTTAGTGTGCAAGTGAACAAAGATTTCTACTTCAAGTATGTGATGTGTGAACTAGGTCTTGGTGAGTAAGAACTCACCTGGAGGGGTCAAATCTGAAGCTTGATCCAAGGATGGAGGTGTTGGCTCCAATCCACAACTTGTAGTTGAAGCTAGGTTGAAGAACTAGCTCTTGGAGTTGCCTTGGGGAGTAGTGGTTGAAGATGGAGCTCTAGAAGAAGTCCTTGATGAATCCCTTGTGATCTAGAGGTGGTTGTGAAGGGATTTGGGTGATCTCTTAAAGTTAGGGTTTGTTGAAGAGGAAGAAGAAGGGGATTTTGCAATTCCTCTCTTGATGAAGAAAATGAGAAGGAAAGGGGGAATTTGCAATTGAAGGAATTTATATGTTGGGATTTATGTGAAGGGGTTGACATTTTGGTGAATGTGAGGGGTTATCTTGCAAAAGGAGGGGTGAGGTGAGTGTCCTCTCTTTGGCCACTTGGCCGGCTGTGGGAGAGGGAGAGAGTGAGTGGGGTTAGGTGAAGTGATGAGTGGGAAATGAGGTGGAAATGAAGTGGAATTTGGATTTTTGCAATTTTTGGAAAAATGCCCGAAATTCAAGTATTTTGGAATGGTCTGAAAATTTTACCAAAAATCAAGAATAAGATTTTAAGACTCATGGTGAAATTCGTTTGAAGAAATAATTTGTAGTTTAAAATTAAAAATCCCGGAATCAGTCACCTGCCGACTCAGTTGGATTTTCATAAATTCGTAAAATCTCCAGAAAAAGAGTGTAGGTTGAAAATATGATTCTAAGGAATAATGCCTAAAGGACCATCTAGAAATTCCTAACTGTTTGTGAGTTAAAAATCCTGGAATCGGTCAGCGGCACTGGCCGACACCGGTTTCGGAGAAATTCATTTTAATTCCAGAAAATTCCAGAAAATCACGTAAAATATTAAATATTAGAAAACGATATTTGAAATTAAAATCGGTCAAATACGGAAGGTAAATCGGAAAATACGATCGAAAGACTGAATACGTAACTAAGTACGTATTCCGGGAGAGGGGTATTACAATTTTATCCTCTTCCAGTTTTTTCTTCTTCTCCTCTTCAGCCTGCTTCTCCATCTGCTCCTTCATTCTTTTGTTCTCCATCTGCGCCTTCCTCCTCTTCTTCTCATTCTCTTCCTTCTCCCTCCTCCTCCTCTCCTGCCCCCCCTCTTCCCTCCTCCTCTTCTCCTTCTCCTGCTCCTCCTTTTCCCTCCTCGTCTTCTCCTTCTCCTCTTCTTCCCTCATTCTCCTTTCATTCTCCTCCTCTTCCCTTCTTCTATTCTCCTTCTCCTTCTCCTCCACTTCTCTCCTCCTGTTCTCCTTTTCCTTCTCTCTTCCCTCTTCTTCTCCTTCTCTTTCTCTTCCTCTTCCCTCTTCCTCCTTTCATTTTCCTCCTCTTCCCTTCTTCTATTCTCCTTCTCCTTCTCCTCCAATTCTCTCCTCCTGTTCTCCTTTTCCTTCTCTTCTTTCCTCTTCTTCTCCTTCTCCTTCTTCGCAGCAGCGGCTGCTCTCAGCAGCTCTTCTTCTTCCTCTTCTTTAACCTTTAATTTCCTCTGCTGCTTTTTTTGTTTTTTCTTTTCTTTTTTTCTCTCCTTTTAAATTTTAATTCAGCCTTGAGTCTTTTCTCAGTCTCCATATTTTCAATCTTTTTTTCAATCTGAGAAACATAATCTCTCAAGTGCTGATTTGCAGACCTCAATCGTTTTATTTCTGCTGCTTGAACATCCGGTGGAGGTGGCAAATAACCTTCAAAAATTGGTTCTTGCTCACTCGTTTCAGCCGTTTCTGGCTCCTTTTCCGCCGGGATGTCAGCCTCATTACATGTATGGCCTCCTTCATCTCCTTCACTTTCACCTTCTTCTTCTTCTTTTTCTTCACCTTCATCTTCTGCTACTTCTTCTTCCTCATCCTCTTCCCCTTCAACAGGAAGGCCAACCATATTCTTTTCATCATTAGAGATGTTGGCCATTCGACTCAAAATCTGAAAATAAACAGAAGAAGGTAAGCTAAAAATAAAATAATGAAATAATGATACTGCGACCATGGTCGCAGTTTATTTATGAAATATTTTGGATAAGAATGCGACCATGGTCGCAGTATGTTTATCGTGCCAAATTTATCTGCCAAGACATGCAGCTCAACACTGCGACCATGGTCGCAATTCTATTGAAAAGGGTATTTTCAAGAGAATGCGACCATGGTCGCACAATATTTGTCAGGCGGAAAACGAACTGCGAAAGGTGGCTCAATACTGCGACTATGGTCGCAATTTATTTGTACTACACATAAAAAGAAGTTTAACTTACAATATTGCTGTCAATCTTATTTAGATCAACTTCAAGTAGAGATCTGCTAATATTTTGGAGGTCCCATCTTACTGCGCGTGGGGTTTTTCCTCAAAACCAGACCTCTGCTCAAAAATAGGTGCCCTCTCACACAGCCAATACTGCAAAAATGAAAAATTAAATTAGTTTCCACAAATTTTCTCAATTTATGGGTAAATTTCACACAATGTTGGCCAAATTTGAGATTTCTACTTACAATAATTTGCACGGAGCATCCTTGCAGCTCGTACGTGCTTTGCCTGAAGATGTCCATTGAGTCAATCAGGAATTGCCAAACAGCTTTTGCCCAGCATATTGTCCTCATCAGTTGCATATTGGCAATCTGTTCCACAATATAC
Source organism: Agave tequilana (assembly GCA_038442645.1). NCBI lineage: Eukaryota > Viridiplantae > Streptophyta > Magnoliopsida > Asparagales > Asparagaceae > Agave > Agave tequilana. The sequence continues at coordinate 41,114 of JAVJIF010027667.1, read as the reverse complement.
CACGGCACCGTGCATTTACTGTCAGAGAAGAAAAGAGTGGCCGACATGTATAGGATGACTAATGTGGTAAAGTCTTGAGCTGCAAGTCTATTTATGTCTCTTATAATTTCATTTATAGACAATTGCTGCTCAGATTGTTCATCCGGTGTCACATCTAATATATCCCTCTTCCTTCTCTTGACAAGAAGATCATCCAAAGCATCTTCAATAGATACTTTTGTGATCTTCTTTATATTGGAGAAAAAATGTTTTATAACACCTCTATCTTTCATCGTACATGTCTTATTCATCACAAAATCTGCCCCATTGACAGGTAGACCAAAAGTTAGGGCAACATCCTCCACTGTTAACTCAATCTCTTTGCCCCCAATTGTAAATGTCTTTGCATTCCTGTCATACTGGTCTAAAATACGCAGTACGGCAACGTTTGATTTTAGAGCCTTTTCAGTCCCAAATTCTTCATTGTAGAACGCCATGAAGATTGGGCCAAATGGGGTATTCTTCATCGCCTCTACGAAATCAGGCTGTATGTACTTTTTAAATTTCTTCATTAACTGGCACATTAGTTTTATGCTTGATCTCAGAGGACGAACTTGTATCTGTTGTTTACCTACGTAGGAAGAAAAATTAAACACTTTAGACCAATGATTATTTAAAAATTATAAGGGAATAAAAAGCATATTTGTTTTTAATAAACTGCGACCTCGGTCGCAGTCATGCATTGCAAAAAAAAACAACTAGAACCAGGACTACACTGCAATCTAGGGTCGCACTACATGTACTGCGACCAAGGTCGCACTGCGACCAAGGTCGCATAGGACTACAGTGCAATCAGAACATCTGAGACCAGGGCCAACATTGTGACCAAGGTCGCATAAGATTACAGTTCAAAAAGAAACAACTGCGACACAAGTTTGATAAAAACATATTATTTAAAATAAACTGCGACCTTGGTGAAGACTTGAGACTACAACTCTTATTTAAACAACTGCGACCCCATGTCGTCAGTATGTGAGAAAAAGAAGTAAATTTCATATACTGCGACCTACGTCGCATTCATCTACAAGGAAAGGTAAAAAAAAAAAAATTCCAAAGTCGCACAGATCTGAACTGCGACACAGTAAAAATAGAAGTAAATAATAAAAACTTTCAAAAATAGGACCTTTATCGTCTAAAGTTTGAAAATCTCTTTCGTAATTGCGACCATGTTTCCAATATTTAAAAAAAAATTAAAAAACATGCGACTTCAGAAATAAATCTTGAAAAAATTTAAAACTATTAAAATACACAAAACCCTAAAATTTTTTGAGAATATCAATTTTGTAGTACCTTTTTCGACGGATGATTTCTTAGGCGCCATCAGTTGCAAATATTTTTTTTTCAAAAACGGATGAAATTTTTGAAGGAAAGAACTAATTGGATCAGAACCGCCGGTTGAAGTTTTAGAGCTGTAAATTTTTTTGGAAGACAATTTTTTTACAATAAGGTAAAATGTTGTGATGGAGGGTATTTTCGGAAAATACAATGTTGAGGTGACTGGCATTAAATTGGGCGGGATTTTACAGAATTTTGTCCGCCAAATTTTTTAACAGATGTGGGGCGGTGATGTTGCCACACCCGCAGGCTGAGAAAACTCTCTCAGCCCGCAGGCTGAGGTACAGTAAGCCCTATAATATATATATATATATATATATATATATATATATATATATATATATATATATATATATATATATATATATATATATATATATATATATATATATATATATACTATATATATATATAGTCTCATATTTATTCATTGTTGTGCGCCGGACAACAACCCAATAGAGGAAACCCTAGATCTTAGATGCATGAAGAACAATACAATCCACAGCAAATAGCACACAATCTCAGAGAAAGAGCACAAAACAAATTTAACGAGGTTCGGCCTTGTTGCCTACGTCCTCGGGGCAAGAAAGAGAGGGGTTTCTATTGATTTGTATGAATAAATACAATGTTTACAGCAATGGAGATGAAGAGAAAGATGCCTCTTTTCTCTACACACTTTCTCCTTCTCGCACACACACAAAACCCTAGAAATCCATTCAGCCTTTAAATAGGCTTCAAATCAGCGTTTCCTTGAAGCAGCCCGACCCGACTGTCGGTCGACCCGACTGTCGGTCGACCGGCCGGTCGACCGACCCTATGCACAGTTCGACGGGCCGGTCGACCGTGCTTAACCGAGAGTTAGGCACTTTCAGTCGGTCGACCGCTCTCCTTCTGCGGTCGACCGGACCGGTCGACCGCTACTCCTGTGCATGTCTGCGTGCACGACGGTCGACCGGGCGGTCGACCGTCGTGCTGCTTCTGCCGACGGTCGACCGGACCGGTCGATCGCGCGCATGCTGTGCTGCTGGCTTCAGCTGCTGCTGAATTTTGAATCTCTAGATCTGGGCCGAACTCCCTCGACTTCCTCCTCTCTCTTCCTACAATTCTCCACCTTGGTGAAGATTTTCCAAATCTGAGTCGATCTTCAACGTACCCCAGTCTATCACCTGGCGAAATCGACACACGATCTCGGCGAAATCGACACACGATCTCGGCTTGCGCGCACCGGACGAAATCGACACACGATCTCGGCTTGGAATCTGTAGCTCAGCTATCCACTGGAATGCACCATACATGCCTTTCCTTCACTTCACCTTAGGAGAACTTCCATACATGCCGAACACCGAACGTGGCTCCTACTCCACAACTTCACGACCTCACGAAGAACTGATCATGAGCCAACACTGACTCTTCAACTGACTAGCTCTATCTTGTCTACATGTCTTCTGCCGACGGTCCAACCAAGTCTGCGTAGAGCACACCAAACACCATCATCGGCTTCAACTGGATGCACACCACTCCTTATGTAAGCTCAATATCTTCTAACCAGAAGATCAACATGTTCATCGAGATCACAACACCTCACCTCTACGTGAAGTCGAACTGGCCACAACACTTCACCTCTACGTGAAGCCTCTCCACCTCTACGTGAAGCTCCAATCGGCCACAACTCTTCACTTCTACGTGAAGTTCCAATCAGCTTCTCGAGAACCCAAATAGCTTCATACGGGTTGCATCACCAAATGGCTGCGCCTTTATGGCTGCCTACGTACCTTGCCTAAAGGATCAAGCCAACCGTAATTCATTTAAAATGAGCTCCATCAAGCTCAAGCACTTGTACCTGGATCTGCAGCAGCGAACCTATCTGACTGAGTCATATGAATCTCCTCACGACCATCATGGAGAACAACGGCCTTCAACTTGAGCTTGTCGCGATCACAAGCTTGAAATTCATTCTTCTTTCCCCACAATCGTGGTTTCACCTTGGTTCCAATGGCTGCAAACAACTCGACATTCTCAACAATGTCTTCAACCTGTTCAGCATCAACCTTGGCTACATGATCTCCACCCGGTGTCACATCCTGTGAAGTCTTCTCTAATGCCGAACCAACTGGAGATGGTGGAGTAGCATCAACCTCCACCTGCTGCGATACTTCCTTGGTCTCCGTCCTCTCCACCTGCTGAGAGACGGTGGACTTCAACACTGAAGTCTCTCCAAATGTGACATGCCTACTCAACACGATCTTCTTGTTTTCGGGGTCCCACAACCTATAGCTATTCCTTTTGACACCCAAAAATACAAACCTCTTTGCTCGCGGATTCACCTTACCATTCTTGGCACTGAAGTAGGTCGGACTTCCAAATTCCCGCAGCAAATCATGATCTTGAGCAGATTTCACAGACCAAATTTTCAATGGAAATTTACCTCCTATCGCCAGTCGATCTGTTCATGAGATGGCTAGCACACACATTCGCCTCAGCCCATAACGATTTGTCTAATCCTACATTAAACAACCACCACCGAACCTTCTCCAGTAAGGAACGATTTACTTCCTTAGCCAACTCATTTGTACCTTCTGTGAAGTGAGTAGCAATACCGGTGTTCTAGCCAAATCGTAGGAATTGGTTCATGTCTCTTCCAACATTACCAATCTGTAACTCTTGATCTTCCTACCAATTTACTTCTCCATTCTTCCTCTCTACTTCACCAACATTTCTAGGACTTCACTCCTTTGTCTCATGGGATATATCCAACAATGCCTAGATAAACTGTCAACAAAAGAGACAAAGTACCTGTGACCTCCAAGAGATGCAGTCTTAGCAGATCCCCAAACGCTCACGTGAACACAATCAAGAAGACCTTCTGTGCGGTGAGTACTGGTGCTGAATTTCACCTTCTTCTTGTCCAGAACGCTGTGTTCACCTTCCAACTTGCAGGTAGCAGCACCTTCCAACGATCCTGTCTTTACAGGAGCTTGCAAAGACCTTTCATCTCCATGTCTGACCTTCTCCTGCCAGACCTCCATGCAGCCATCATCTGAAGAACTAGAAGTCTCCACCTGATCTGTAATCGTACTACCCTTCGAGTAGTAGAGATTGTCTCGACGGACGCCCTTCATCACCACCATCGAGCCTTTGATCATCTTGAGAACACCATCTCTAACAGATATCACAAGACTCGATGCTTCCAAAGCACCAACAGAGATTAAGTTTCTCTTCAATTGAGGTGCATACCTCTCTTCCTTCAGTTCCCTTACCATCCCATCAAACATCCTGATTTGGATTGTACCTACACCCTCCATGATACATGGATGATCATCGCCCTAACGACTGAATACCCCTCCAGTTTCTCAAAGCTAAAAAACTAATTCCGATTAGGGCACACATGGTATGTAGCACCTGTATCCAAAATCCACTCATTTTCTCCTGAGTAGCCAACGATGGGAGTAGTAACTGAGAATGAGAACACCGACGAGTCCGAGTCTGATCCATCTGCCTGTGAAGTACTGCTCTGAGTATGAACCACCTTTGCAAGATTTGCCTCAGTCTTAAACTCCTTCTTCTTCCCTTTGAACTTTGGACAGTCCACTTTTCAGTGCCCTAATTCTCTACAGAAGGCACACTGGTTCTTCTTCAGATCCCTGTAGCCCGGTCTGGTCTTCGATCTCCCTCTTTAATCTATGCCCTTCCTAGATGAACCCCTGCCTCTTACTGCTAGCGCCTCTGCTGATGAGCTTGACTGAGAAGGCTGTCTCTCCTTTCTCATCGTCTAATTTGTCAAAGCAGACGACACTTTATGATAGTCCAGAGTCTGTCTACCATTTATGAAGGTTAAGGTGAATGTCTCATACTCTTCCGCAGGGAGAGAGTTCAAGAGAATTACTGCCTTGTCTTCCTCATCTATCTTGACATCCACATTGACCAAATCTGTAAGAAGCTTCGTGTAGCGATTTATATGTTCATTCACGGAGCATCCCTTCTTCATCTGAAACCCGTATAACTTGCTCTTCAGCTGCAATCGCGATTCTATACTCTTGGTCAGATATTTCCTTTCAAGGATCTCCCACAACTGCCTCGCAGATATCTCGTATAACACAAGATATTTGATGTCTTGTGTTAGACACGATCTAATCAAGCCACACGCAGATCGGTTCATCTTCTCCCACTCTTCTTCAGTGGTTTTGCTTCGCTTCTCCAGAAGTAGAGTATCCTCGAGGTTCGATGCATATTACAACTCGATCAACTCTCAAACCACAACTCGATCAAAGCTCATCATAATATTTTCTTTTTTTCTTTTCTTTTTTGTTTGCGTTCACAAATTGTGTAACGTTAATTAACTTCACTCAATCCCTCACGTTGTTCTCTTACTCCACGTACTGAATTTTGAAATGAAAAAAAAAAAAGCCCAATGAGATCCAAGCCGAAGCAGTTTGCTCTTGAGTTCGATTCTCACCATCTTCAAATATTGCTTGAAGAAAAGTTTTCTTGATAACTGAGCGGTGTGTTTCTAAGGGAAGACATTATATGGTGGAGAGATCTTGATACAAAGACCACTGAAAAGTAAGCGAGCGAGCGAGCGAGCACACAAGCGAAAATTTCTGCCTCAATTGATTAATATCAAAAATCTTTTAGAAATTAACTCATTTATATTAAACCCTTTTATTTTTCGGTATGCTCACGATCTTAAATCCTGCACAATAAGAGCAGCTCTCATGATACTTGGAATGTTTTTTTAATAACAGAGGAGAAAAAGAAAAAAAAATAGAAAGATAGATATGTTACAAATGTACTAAATTTTATTTCCAGACTTTTTGTTATGCAACATTAGAATAATTATAATCAGTCAATGGAAGTTTTAATTTCAATTAGATTAAATAAAAATTAATTTAGAGGATAATTGAATAAATTGGCCTTAGAGTTTATTTTATTTTATTTCTCTCCCTAAATACTCTCAATACTGGTCAGTCATTGAAACAAAAAAAAAAAAAAAATGGGATTTCCCCATTTCATTAAATGGTGAGAATCGAAGTCCTGAACCTTCAAGTCGAGAAACTTTAGATTTTAATTAACTAAAAGAGTAAATTAGGTAAATTGAATTACTTACATTGGAGTTGGACACGTGTGCTCTCCATTTATACCAAGTTATTTGTGTATATTTTATTTGGTGCATGTATATTTCTACGCTTGGTGTATACTCTTATTAAGCGAATTAGACCGATGACGTACGCAAAATGCACTGGGTTTTATCCTTTGAAGGAGTTTCATAAACACTTGAATTTTAAAAATCACATTACTAATGAGCATACAAATGTGAATCACTTGTGATCACACCGCATATTTACTGAATTATTCATGTTTAGTATGCAATTTATTCATAATTTATATAACTTATCGCTAAATTATCATGATCTTCTAAAGTTTTGGAAAACATTACTTAATGCATTTACCAAAATTCTTTAGCTATAACTTTCTCCATCCTTAAAAAAGGAAAAAAGAAATACAACATCTAGTTTTGTGAATGTATTAGTTGAATAATTTGAATAAATTTAATTTTATTATTATTAATTTTTGTTTAATTCAAACTTTTGAGCCTCCCGATAAACTTTCTTCTGAGTGACTTGGGATTATGGAGCTGGCCCCACGAGGTGACCAGAGCCTCACATAGTCACATGCATCCCAATCCTTTGGCAGCTTTATTATTTAGTACTTGGAGAATACAATATTTATTTTTCAAATATATTTGGGTCCTCAATAAGAGTAGAAAATCTCTCTCTCTCTCTCTCTCTCTCTCTTAATGGTAACAATGACAACGATATCACAATCTTTTTTTTTTTTTTTGCATGTACTGAAGTGACAATGGTAATTTTCATTTTCATTTTTTTCTTTTTTGCTATTTTATTTAGTGCATGCAGGTGAAAAAGAGAAACTCAAAGAGATAAATGAGAATAAAGCTATCTGATTCTTTATTTTTCTTGACTAGAAAGTCAGGAACCTCATCTGATTTCTTGATTAGGGAGGAAGTCAGGAACCACATCTAATAACTTATAAAAATCTAATCAATGAGAGTGAGACAGACCCAAAAAAAATAATTTCGTGCATGCATGTAAAAGAGAGAAACTTAAAGAGGCAAATGAGAGAAAGGCTATCTGATTCCTTAATTTGTTTGGCGAGAAAGTCAGGAACCACACCCGATTCCCTTCTTTGTTTAGGGAGAAAGTTAAGAACCACATCTAGTAGCTTATAAAAATTCAAACAATGAGAGTGAGGCAAACCAAAAAAGAAAAGGAAAAAAAAAGAAAAAAAAGAAAAGAGATGGCAGAGATTGTTATGAGCTTGACTGTAAAGCATGCGAAAGGGCTAGTGGGCAACCTCATCGTTAAGTTGTAAGCCATCATTTTTGGAGAGCATTTTTTTAACTATAGTAATTCCTAAATTGATATGATGATCTCTTTTATATTTTTATTTTAAATATTTACTTGAACCTCAAATGCATCAAAATCCTTTGACTTCTTTATTATTTAGTACTTGGAGATTACAATATTTGTTTTTCAATAACTTTTCGGTCCTCAAGTATTTATGAAGAGCTGAAGCTCTCTCTCTCTCTGCGCCTTAGCTCACTAATCCAAACACAGCTCCCATGGAGATGGAGGTCCCAGCGACTCTCACATGAGTGCACCTCATTTTCTCCATCACTTCTTTGTTTCACAGCTCCCAATTAATTAATGGTAAAATTATGATTTTATTTTCAATAAATTTTACAGTTGTTTGAATCTCTTCTGCACCGAGCTCCAATATCTTAGTGGAATTGTGAATTACCAAAACTTTTTGAAGCTCTTATGAGGTTTTCTGTCAGATTTTATTTGTGTAGCCTTTTATGTAATATTTGTATTTTTACTTCTCTCTTCTTGAAAAACACTAAAGATTGAATATTGCATAGCTCTTCATAACTTGTTCATTTATCTCTTATAATTTGCAGAATTTTGCGTCCAAAAAAAATATTTTAAAATACCAAAATCTTTTAACAATCAACTAAATTTATATTAAATTTTTTTTTTGTGGTATGTTGGAGCTATTAAAATCATGCACAATGAAAGCAGCAGCTCTCGCAAAAAGAAAAAACAAAAACAAAAACAAAAGATAGATATGCTGCAATTAGAATGCGCTAAAATTTTATTTCCTATTATTATAAATTGAAAATTACTTTTTTGATAAGACAAGTAGAATGGTACAATTAGATTACTTAAACATTTTTACAAGTGGTCGGCATCAAATTTTAAAAGTCCAAGTGTTGTCACCTTTACCTGTCAACAATATTTCTCTTTAACAATATTCAAATTTCGAATAAAAGCGTGGAGTCCAACGATGTGGGAGAAAGGGTTTTTGGGCTTGTTGGGTTGCAGGTTGCTTCCTAACCCGGATTCGACCCAATTGAGAAAACATGGGCACCCGCAACTGATGGGGTTTGAGGAGGGGGTACTAGGCCCACTGATGGGCCTAACCAGATCGGGGCTAATCTTGGGTAAGAGGAAAGAAAAGAGGAATGAGCCCAGTAGTCTTGGGCCAGTGGAGAGATGTGGACCAATTCAAGCTGGGCCTGATATCGGCGAGTTGGAGTAGTCTGCAAGCCCAAGATCAATTTCTTTTTAGCATTGTGGGCAAGAGATTTTGAACCGATTCCCAAATGAGTTTGCTAACTTTTTGGATCTGTTCGCCACTAGCAGGTCACAGGAACAGAAGCGCGGAAAGAAGAAAAACGGGTAATATAGAAGACATCAACGGAGGAGTGTGTTTTTAAAAGAGGGTGATAGGAGGATGGAGTGAGGTGAACCATTCGCGTCAGAGGAGTTTACGACATATCGACTTAGGCTGAACTCAGCATTGCTATTTAGGTTGTGTATGCGCTTGGATGAAAAGCAGATACGTCATCATCAAGACGTCTGAAAGTAAGGTGGCCCCCGTTGGAGTTTTTTATTTTTTCGGGTAGACCAATTGTGTATTTTTACATTTGTGTTGCCTCCATTTTGGAAATTTGTTTCATTAAGGACTTTTTAATGAAACGCTGGGGAGCTGGGGGGCTTGCTTAGCCTCACGGTCTTTTTCTCCGAAAAAAATATTTAACACATCCATTTATTTGGCAACAACATAAAATCTTATTAAACATTATGATTAAATAAACCCAGCTTATATTCAAAAAACTATATATAATCTTAAGCCCTCCTCAATTATTTAAATTAAGTTCCTCAACAAATTCTCTCCTACCTTTTGGATTGAACCTCTCTCTTACTTGCCCCTTCAAAATCCAAAAGATATTGTTATTCTTTATTAAGAATAAATCATATCTTTTTATTTACACCCATGTTGAGCTCTTCAACATAAAACTATTTGCCAGTTGATGATAAAAATAAGAGGCCTGCAGCAAGCACAGAGACCAATCTTCCAGTTTTTTTGTCACGAGGCAGCAAAACAGCAAATGAGTTGGTACTTTGAAAACATTTTTATATAGCTTTTTATTATTATTTTGATTCGTTAATAGAATATTACAAAGATTGTAGTCTAGCACGAGAGTACACGACAAAGTGTTACATTGACAAGGTCTCAGGAATTGGAATAAACCTGTGAACTCTTTAATTTCCAAGAGAACAGTTGTCTTCTGGTGCCATTTATTTTAGAGGTTATTTTTGTGACTTATATTTATTTAATAGCAAGTTGGTTTTTGTCGTATCTCTTATTAAAATGATTATGGGAATTCATTGTCAAACCAAACATAAATTATAGCTAGGTCTGGTGATTTTTTTTTAAACACTTAAAAGAAGACAATTATTTACTAATACTTTAGTTTTATTATCAAATTTATAATATCTTTGAAAAAAATGGTGATGATTTACAAAGAGCCATAAATTCTTGAAAGGAAAATTTAGAAATACAATAAAAATGACGTGCGTGTTCAAGAAAATTGAAAAAGGAACTCATGATAATAAACTTAAGATTAGTTTATGATCATTAACTTGTATGTCAGAAAATATTTTTTGTTCTTTTTTATGCTAATGAGAACATTTTCCTCAGTGTTTCAAAATCATTTTTGCAGCAATTAAAACCATGTTCTCGCGGCTCTCATTGTAGATAATAAGTTTGCACACCTTCGTGTTAATAGATCACTATATAAGAAAAATAAGATGTTTGAAATCACCATCTTGTTGATGTGCAGGTTGGCTTAAGTTAATACATTAGCACGATTACTCGTATCACCATTACAATCTTTGTTGCTGTTCAGACCTAAATTTTTCATTGCCCAACGAAGATATTGGAATTGCTCATCGACCCTCTCCTCCCAGCATCAAATCTAACGGAAAGTCCCTTTAGAATCAAATCATTATTGTCTTAAAATCCTACATCAGTCATCTTAAATTTAGTCTCGCTCTGATACTACTTGACGCAGATCAGAAGTAAAAGCACTGGCTAGATCTCATTCTAGTGCCGATGAAATCTACACAAAACGCTAGGTAAAATAACTCTAGAGTCTACCAGAAAAGAAAGAAAAAATTTCTCAAATTTTATTAAACTTAAAAAAATGTCTACAAAGAGTTTTAAATAGCCTTTATATAGACTTTCATACATAAAATCCTAATAATTCTAAAATTTTTCTAAAAGTACTTCTAGAAATAATAAGACTCTTAATTTGACTCAAACTCTAATAATAAAAATAAAAGTAAAATAAGAAACTGAAAAAAAAATTAGAAATGTAAATTCCTAATAGAAAAAGAAAACTAATAAATAGGAATTTTACTACTAATCAGTGTTATTTAAGATTTTATGAAACGAGCAGATTTTATAGATTACCCTTGCAAATTTACAAAACTGCTCCTGTAACCTGAAAACATTATAATTTCGCATACGGGCTCTGACTTTCACGTTCTAGGATGTGTTGGTGTGATCTTTTCATTCTCTTGATATTAAAATAGACAAATATGATGTTTCAAACTTATGAGCTTATCAAATTTATTAAATCTTCTCACATCAATTGATGATTACACTAAAAAGTTACGGACATACATGATCAAGGGCAATGTCTAAGGTGTTAGATTATTTTCAGAAGTTCCATGTGGTAGTAGAGCAAGAGACATGATTGTCACTCAATGCAGTTCGCTCTGGTAATGAGGGAGAATACACAGGTTTGTTAGAGGAGTACTGCAGAAAGTATCAGATCAAGCACGAGACGATAATTTTGAAGACAATGCAACAAAATGGACTAGTAGATAGGATGAACCGCACAATATGCGAGAAAGTGCAGAGCAAGCTAATATGTGCAAAGTGGTCAAAAATATTTTTAGGTGAGGCAGTGCGTACAGTCAAGGCCAGCCCTTGGGGTAGGCAACATAGGCTGGTGCCTAGGGCCCCAGTTTTTTACGGCCCTATCAGATTGTCCATATAGGTTATAAAATAAAAAGGGAAAATATAACAAAGAACAAGGAAAAGGCATAAAGAAAAAGGAGCATGTACTCAAAACTAAAAAAAAATCCCCTCACGATCTCAAACCCAACCCCCCCCCCCCCCCCCCTCTTCTTCTCATGGAATGAGAGGATCAGACGATTCAGACCCAAGATGAGAAGAAGAGGCCTTCCATCATCATCACTCTGAAGGTACTGCTCTCTTTCTCCTGTCATTATTTTCTTCCACTTTTAGGATTTTGATAGCACCCCAGTTTGTCTAAATAACAAAAAAAGAAGATATTTTGATGAGAACCCACTTGTCAAAATGAAGAAAAGAGATTTGATGAGTACCTAGAATCCAAAATCTCATTTATTTTAAAAGATTCAGACTTGGATTGATTAGATCCATGCTTTGATTTTGTAAGAAAAGTGAGAGAAAGAAAGAGACCATCCCCTTGTTGGAAATTAATTCATCTATAATGCGGAATAAAACGTCCATGGATCAAGAATCAACCATACATCTCAAGAATCATATATTGCAAGACTTTCATAATAGAAAACCCTAATCTATTCATACCTGAGGCCATTGATGAAGATTGAATGGAGATTGGAGAAGATGTTGAATCCTTCCTCTGGAATCTGCAAACCCTAACTTGCAATGGATCCTCTTTCTCTGATCCTTTCCTTTCACAAAACTCTCTGTTCTCTTCACGATGGATTCTCACGATTAAAATATTCGCGTGAGTTTTGTTTCTTTACAGGAGGAGAAAAGTGGGTCGCACATTTGCAAAAAGACCCCTTGAAAATAAACCTTTCCATCATGGTATCTTTTCTATTTTCAAGTGACCAAATAACTATATAAATGTGACAATTATATGGGCATCCTTTATATCAGTTAAACTTAATAGGAATCCAATGCAAATACCAAGGTTATGTGGGCCATTTTAATATGAGATTAACATTCTCCCACTTGGACCACTAACCGATTAGGTTAAAAACTTTAGAAAATAAAAGTAGAGAAAAGACTCATTTTCAAAATCATTTTGACTCCATTGGATTCCATACAGAAAAACCTGACATGTGCACAAATTTAAAAACAACAACTGATAAGCCCAAATATGTAAAACTGTAATACTGCAATTAGCTTAGACTATCAATGCGAGTCATAGCGGTTATACAACATCCACGTCATACTCCCTTCTATGTACCACAACATTGATAACCCTTACTAATTGAGTCCATAACCATAATGACCCCTGTAATTGTCTTGTAAAGACATTTTCCTGTTTAACATACATCCATACAAAATATGTGTACACACAATTGGATAACAGGAAATAGAGAAACAAACTGTTATTTGTACAACAATGTCAATTACACAAGTACCATATATACATTTACAGATTACCCAAAAGACCCATCCTTACAACATGTTCCTTAAATGTCTTTGGAGGCAATCCTTTAGTCAATGGATCAGCAACCATTAAGGTGGTACTTATACTTTCAATTGACACTTTGTTTCTCAACTCTTTCTCTAACCACCAAGTACTTTAGTTCTATGTGCCTAGAACCATTAGAGTACTTACCATTCTTAGAGAAAAATACGGCTGCTGTATTGTCACAATATATCTTCAGCGGCTTGGCAATAGAGTCAACTACACCAAGTGCTGAGATAAAATTCCTCAACCATAGTGCATGATTTGTGGCTTCAAAACAAGCTATAAACTCAGCCTCCATCGTGGAAGAAGCAATAAGAGACTGCTTTACACTCTTCCACGAGATTGCTCCACCTGCTAGCAAGAAAATAAATCCTGAGGTAGACTTCCTGCTATCTGGGCAACCACCAAAATCTGAGTCTGAATAGCCGACCACCTCCAACTGGTCTGATCTACTGTATGTGAGCATATAGTCCTTTGTCCCCTGAAGATACCGCATAACCTTCTTAGCCAACTTCCAGTGCTCCATTCCTGGATTGCTTTGGTATCTTCCCAACATCCCAACTGCATAACTGATATCTGGCCTGATACAAGTGCTTGCATACATCAAGCTCCCAACAGCTGATGCATACGGAACTTTCTGCATTTGACCCTTTTCTAAGTCATTTCTGGGACACTGGCTACCACTTAATCTGTCACCCTTCTGAATGGGTGCAGGACTGACTGAACACATTTCCATATGGAATCTTTCCAAGACCCGGTTGATATATCCTTTCTGAGACAGTCCTAGCAATCCTCGAGATCTATCCCTGAAGATCTCTATGCCAATAACATAAGCTGCCTCACCCATATCAACCATCATAAAATTCTTGGTAAGATAGCTTTTAGTTTCATACAGCAAACCAAGATCACTACTGGCTAATAAAATATCATCTACATACAGAACCAGAAAAATAAACTTGCTCCCACTGATCTTTAGATATATACACTGATCAACAGTGTTTTCTGTAAATCCAAAAGAGGTAATGGTATCATTAAACTTTATATACCATTGCCTGGAAGCTTGTTTAAGTCCATATATAGATTTCTTTAATTTACAAGCCAAGTGTTCTTGTTCTTTAATTGCGAACCCTTCAGGTTGCTCCATGTAGATATCCTCATCCAAATCCCCATTCAGAAAGGCAGTTTTCACATCCATCTGATGTAACTCCAAATCATAATGAGCTACAAGTGCCATAATGATTCTAAGAGAATCCTTCTTAGATACTGGAGAGAAGGTCTCTGTATAGTCAATGCCTTCTTTCTGAGTGAAACCTTTGGCCACAAGTCTAGCCTTATATCGTTCGATATTGCCTTTAGAGTCGCGCTTGGTCTTAAAGACCCATTTACACCCGACTTTCTTACAGTTATAAGGCAATTCAACGAGATCCCAGACTTGGTTTTGGTCCATAGATTTTAACTCATCTTTCATAGCATCAACCCATTTACTAGAATCATTGCATTCTATGGCTTGTGAAAACGAAACTGGATCTTTATTTACCCCAATATCATAATCAGATTCCTGTAGATATACCACATAATCATCTGAAATGGCAGATCTTCTTTCCCTTTGAGATCTTCTCAAAGCTGCCGGTTGTGGTGGTTCTACAACATTTTCAATGGGAATATCCTCATGGAGTGGTGAACCAACATTAATTTGTTGTTCTGGAATCTCAACTTGATGATCAAGCTGAGGTACAACAATTTCTCTTGAAGGAAAGGTAATTGGGATATTTACCCTTACAACTTCAAGATCTACTTTTCTTGGTTCATCACTCCCACTAAATTCACCATTCTCTAGGAATCTGGCATTACCAGTTTCAACTATTCTTGTACTATGGTTAGGGCAATAAAATTTGTATCCCTTAGACTTATCTGGATAACCAATGAAATACCCAGATATTGTTTTTAAGTCTAATTTCTTTTCTTGTGGGTTATATATTCTGGCCTCTGCTGGATAACCCCAGACATGTAAATGTCTTAAACTGGGTTTCCTACCAGTCCACAGCTCGAAGGGAGTTGTTGGGACTGCCTTACTAGGAACCCTGTTTAAGATATACATAGCAGTCTTTAAGGCCTCACTCCACAATGAATTGGGTACTTTAGAGAAGCTCATCATGCTCCTAACCATATCCATAAGAGTTCGGTTTCGCCTTTCAGCAACACCGTTCTGCTGAGGCGTACCAGGCATTGTGTATTGAGCACAAATGCCACGCTTTTCTAGGAATTTGGCAAATGGGCCAGGATGTTGTCCTGACTCATCATATCTACCATAATATTCACCACCTCTATCTGATCTTATGATTTTAACCTTTCTATCTAACTGTCTCTCGACTTCTGTAATGAACACCTCAAGGATGTCAACAGCCTGAGACTTTTCATTAATTAGATAAACATAACCATACCGTGATAGATCATCTATAAAGGTAATGAAATATCTCTCTCCAGTAAAACATGGAATGGAAAGAGGTCCACAAATATGTATGAATTATTTCAAGGAGGTCTTTACTTCTTGTGGCACTTTTCTTAGTGTGTTTAGTTTGTTTTCCTTTTATACAATCTACACACACATCAAAATCAGTGAAGTCCAGGTCATCCAAAATCCCAGTCTTCACTAATCTTATTATTCTATCCCTGGAGATATGCCCCAGTCTCCTATGCCACAAGATAGAGGATTTTTCATTTATTAAGTCACGTTTTTATACCAACATTCGAATGCAGAGACAATAAAGATTGTGCAAACTCATCATTCAATGAAATTTTATATAATCCATCACATAAAATTCCATGCCCAACCAGCATTGAATTATACATTAAAGAGAGTTTTCCACAACTAAATAAAACAGAATATCCAAAAACATCTAATTTGGATACAGACATTAAGTTCCTGGAAATTGAAGGTACATAAAAAGTATCCTCAAGATTCATCTGATGACCCGTCTCCAAAAGTAGTCGATAAGTACCAACATATTCGACCTCCACTTTCAGACGGTTCCCCATAAAGATGAATCTCTCACTTTTCTTCGGTTTCCGGGTTGTAAGGAATCCCTGCATTGAATTAGTTATGTGAGTTGTGGCTCCAGAATCAATCCACCAAGTATTAGAAGGAACTTCAGCAAGATTTGATTCATAACATACAAAAGAAAGATTTGTACCTTTCTTTTCGAACCAAACTTTCCTCTTGTTGCAGTCCTTCTTCACATGTCCCTTTCTGCCACAGAAGTAGCATTTGACAGTGAAAGCTTTTCTATGACCTTGGCTACTTTCCCCATGGTCATTTCCTTTCTTTGATGGAAATTTCTTACCTCTTCCATATTTACTTTTCTTATGGATACCCCTTGAGTCACTGCTAATACTGAGTGCTGTCCTTCTTGCCTCAGTCTCACCTCCTCTTGAACACACATACTAGTTAGCTCATTCAAGTTCCACTTATCCTTATGAGTATTGTAGTGGATCTTGAATGGCCCAAACTGTGAAGGAAGTGAGTTGAGGATGAATTGAACCAAGAAGGACTCATCAACCTTCATACCCAGTGATCCTAGCTTAGCAGCCTTGTCAGACATGTTCAGAATGTGTTGCTGAACTCCTCTATTACCATCATATTTCATGGTGGTAAGTTCAGCCATTAAGGTACCAGCTAATGACTTATCTGTTGACTTAAATCGGTCCTTTACTGCAGACAAAAGTTCCGATGCACTAGTAGTATGTGGGAGAGAAGTCTTGATGTTATTAGCTATGGTCATCTTTATGAACATTAGACTGAGCCTATTAGACCTCTCCCAAGCTTTGGCATGGCTGACCTGTTCTGCTGTACTCTCAGCAGTTACTTCATCAGGTTTGTCAACTATTAAGGCCATGTCTAGGTCTAGGACACCCAGTGTAAACTGAACATGTTCATACCACTCTGAGAAGTTTGTACCATCCAAGGCCGGAATGCTAGTGGCATGAGTGTGAAGAGAAGTGGGGACGTTCACTGAAACATAATAGGACATAGCTCACATTAGGCCACGAATCAATACAATAACTTTAAATTTAATTAAGATGAACTATTGATATCACTCAGATTTCTCCTTTGGGCGAAACCTAAGCATATCTAGTGTTCACTCTTTAGGTGAGAACTTTTATCACCTACGTAGGTCTAATATAATTTATGCCAACTTAGATAGTAAGTCATGTACCTTTGGGTATTCACTTCTACACCACTAGGTTGCATAAATTACACTATCCTACCCCGGTTCATAATTATTCGAAAGGGACTTTCCTTTGGGCCAGTCCCAATCTCCTAACTAGAACCGCCACCGAGAATATTATTGTCTTTAATGTATACCTCATTAACATGTCTTTTATGTAGTTGTATATTCATAAGGTTTACTAACCTAGGTCACTTGGCAACTACTAAATCAATAAGCCTTATGAATACAAACTAACCAATAATATTCTCTAATTCTATTATTTGTGTAATGCCATAATACTACAATACATTACTTGACCAAGCATCAATCAACATTAACACAATAACTTAAATGTGTAACATACTTTATGATTGATTATTTTCAAACATTAGTCGACTACAAGAAATGAGTAGTCGACTTGGGTCAAATCAAGTCGACTACAGGTTTAGGTCTAGTCGACTAGGACAAGCAAGGGTTAGTCGACTATACCAACATGACTAGTCGACTACATATTTTATCAGTCGACTAGGCCAAAATTACAAGTCGACTAGAAACTTTATCAGTCGACTACAAATATTATTAGTCGACTCCTGTTAGAATCCAAACTCTCGGTTAAATATTAGTCGACTTGGCCAAAAGGTTAGTCGACTATACACTTTACTAGTCGACTAATCAAAAACCCAAGTCGACTCCTGTTAGAAACAGAGAGTCGGGTAACTTTCGGGATGGACTATTAGTCGACTAATCAATCCCTATAGTCGACTAATAGCCCACGATCCAGTTATCGAACAGCAGTTCCAGATTATGCCCGAATCCAAAAATTATGGAAAAATCGGGAAAAATTCAGGAAAATTAGGGTTTCTAAAATCCTATTTTGATCCATATTAATTGTATAATTAGAGGAGTGTGAATCATGATTAGGGTTTCTAAGATCCTCTTCAATTCTACAATTAAGATCAAAACTGGATTTCATGAATTGTTAATCAAAACCCTAACTTTTCATAATTCCTAAATCCAAGATGTATTGATTCTTTAATCATGGCTCTGATACCAAATGTTGGAAATTAATTCATCTATAATGCGGAATAAAACGTCCATGGATCAAGAATCAACCATACATCTCAAGAATCATATATTGCAAGACTTTCATAATAGAAAACCCTAATCTATTCATACCTGAGGCCATTGATGAAGATTGAATGGAGATTGGAGAAGATGTTGAATCCTTCCTCTGGAATCTGCAAACCCTAACTTGCAATGGATCCTCTTTTCTCTGATCCTTTCCTTTCACAAAACTCTCTGTTCTCTTCACGATGGATTCTCACGATTAAAATATTCGCGTGAGTTTTGTTTCTTTACAGGAGGAGAAAAGTGGGTAGCACATTTGCAAAAAGACCCTTGAAAATAAACCTTTCCATCATGGTATCTTTTCTATTTTCAAGTGACCAAATAACTATATAAATGTGACAATTATATGGGCATCCTTTATATCAGTTAAACTTAATAGGAATCCAATGCAAATACCAAGGTTATGTGGGCCATTTTAATATGAGATTAACACCCCTCTTCTCGAGTACGACTGCCCTTTTCTGCTTGTTGCATTTGGGTTCCCTTAAAGCTCACACTAATTTTGGGTTTAATTTAATATAAAAGTATAAACTCTTATTATTTTTTTAACCTAATTGAAACTAATTTGGTGGAGAGTGAGGGAGAGGAAAAATCCACCCACTCTTCTCAACTTCATGTGATTCTTGTCTTTTGCCACTCAAATTGGGATTACTTAACTGTTTGATGTAAATTAGTACCCAGAAGTTGTTATTAGATTCAGATACTACTTTTACTATTTTCAATATACTTTCCCCTTCCCAGTACTATTTTTTATCATTCTCAATATACTTTTAACATTCCTAATACTATTTTCACCATTCGCAATGTTACTTTTATCATTCAAACTTCAACTTCTAAGTAAATCCAGAAGAAGGGAATATTACTTTTGTTAACAATTTTTTTTTTTTCATTCACGATTAGAAATACTAATCTGTAGGTCATTTGACCATTAATTTACAAGTTGCAAGTGGCTTGTATTGAGGGGCGGCTCAATTTTTAGGGAGACCTTAGGCGAAAATTTCAAATGGGCCCTTTTAAAATATACTTAAAAAGTAATTAATATTAACTAATATTTTATTTAATTATTATTTTATTGAAAAATAATTCTTCTAGCTTTTAAAATGCAAAATTTTTAATCAAGTTTTTGTATTCAAGTTTTGCTAATGTATCTTTTTCTATACAGTAGTTGCAGGCCCTGCCGTCAGTCTGAGGTCTAGGCTACGGGGGCGGTGAAGAGCGAGGCTGCTGCACAGAGAGAGAGTTTTAATTTTGAAAAATTCTTTAATTATAATTAAATAGTTAGGGAGAGTGAAAAAGACAGCTGAGAAAGTGGAAGAGACTCCTCTTTAATTATAATTAAATAGTTATAGGGAGTGGAGGATATTAGCTTGAGAAAGTGGAAGAAACTTATGCTTTTCCTGTTAATATAAAAATGAAGAGGGAAAAAAAATCAAAAAAGCGTGGATGAAAGGATTCAAACTCGCGCAGGCAAAACCCACACAATTTCTAGTCATGTCCAATAACCACTCCGGAGCGCCCACTTGAACAAATAAAAAACATTTTCTATATTTATATTTCTTATCTTAGTTAAATACTAATTTATACTATAATTTTGGAGGCCCCATTATATTTGGGGGCCCTAGACGACTGCCTCATTTGCCTAGAGGTGAGCCGCCCCTGCTTGTATTAATTAAAACTATAGTTTTATCAAATATTCTATGTTTTGTTTGGGTGACGAAAGTTAGTACGAGTTAGAACTAACTCTTCCAAACACCTTAAAAAATACTTAAGATTAGAAGAAAACACACTTCAGGTATTTTAGAAAATAATGACGCAATTACTATGTGGGGATAAAGTATTCAAAAATACTATTTGGCTCCCCTTCTTGGCTCCCGCATGGGCTCCCAACCTGACGTGGCTGCCACATCAGGCCTCAAGACAAGTCAAATAAAGTGGCTCAGATTAGTTGGTTGGAAGGGTGAGACCCGAGGTACCTTTATTTTGGGCTTAGATCGAAAATCCCATCATTCTCTCTCTCGCATGTGCCCTAGCTCTCTCCCCCCAAATTCTCCTCTCCCCCAAATTCGCCCCATTTCATGCTCTCGCATGTGATTAAGTCGCAGTGTTTTTATGAGAATTGCTACCAAGGTCGCAGTCTTTTTCTGAGGACTGCTACCAAGGTCGCAGTCTTTTTCTGAGGACTGTGATTAAGTCGCAGTGTTTTTATGAGAACTGCTACCACGATCGCAGTCTTTTCTAAGGACTGCTACCAAGGTCGCAGTCTTTTCTGAGGACTGCTACCAAGGTCGCAGTCTTTTTCTGAGGACTACTACCATGGTCGCAGTCCTAATTATACTGAAAATATATACGATTTTAGCATCTCACATGCATAGTTTAATGATTATTTTCTTATGTTTCAATATTATAGAACGTTGACTCATTTGAGAGTCATGTATTCATGTAATTATGGATGGATGCAAACAATACATGTAACAATATCTACGGGCGGCGACGAGACAATGAACAGCGAGGGGCGGCGCTCGGATCTGCACTAGAAAGAGAGAGAGATTTAGACTGAGAGAGAGATCTATTTTCGTTTTGTTAATTGGGGCTGGGAAGGAATTTAATTTTTTGGACTGAGGGGGAAATTCAAATTTTAGAATTGGGGGGAAATTTAAATTTTTGGGTGAGGTTGAAGCTTATGTGTCATGCCATGTGGCATGCCACATCAGCGCGGGAGTCAGAGCGGGAGCTAACAAGGGAGCCAAATAGCATTTCTAAAGTATTTAGCAAGTCTATAACTCTAGGCTTAATTTTACTAGATTTCAAAAAATTAACTAGCTACCTTGGATATTGAGCATTTGCGTGTAAAATGGCTTTAAAATATACAGTAGACTATCATAAATTACGTTTTTTTTATGGTTATTTTTTGAAAAGATGTGAGTTATTTATGGAGTACATAATAAGTCAATAAAAAAACTAGATTGCTGGATAGATTAATTTCACACCATATCCATGTGAGCTATAATTATTAACATACAAGAAGGATTCCCCTTTTCATGTTCTGTTAGCTGATGGAGAGAAAACTGAGGACTTGTAATAATATCATCAGAGTCAGAGGTGGACCCACATATAGTCCAGTATAAGCAGATGGTCACACTGTATTTTATAAAATAATGAAATAATACGTACAGTCTGTAACTGATAGGAAGATTTCTCTCCTCGTTATAAATTAAACGCAAGTGCATGGTTGATCGTTTGCAGCACTTGAGGGTCAATCCATAGGGACAAGTGGTTCTGTTGGTGTCAGCACTTTTAGGCGAGTTGGTTAAAAGTTTTATTGGTTTGTTCTTAACTACGTGTTAATTTAGAGAAAGTTAAGCATTTAGGATAGACTCCTCTAAATTAAGGTCAATCGGTCAAGCTCAGTTTCTATACTAGTCTTTAGTCAATCGTCAAATTTTATTTCTAAACGTACAGGGTATTATTCATGCTACAAGATTCATCAAATCTAACTGATTAAATTAACTACATGAAAGGCGATAAAACTCTAAATATGGAACATAAATTCTAAACCCATAACCTATCAAATAACTAGTTCTCTGAAAAATTACTCACCCAAAAGTGAGAGGTTAACTGGTGAGTGTACAGGCAGTGGTGGACACAGGTGAGGGCGAGTGGGGCGGTCGCCCCACTGAAATCCATGCACACAGAGCAGTATAGGGCATTTGGGACGGGTCGGATTGTAAAAAGACAGAACTGCCCGCTTCGTTCACAAAATTGAATCTTTGGACCGGGTTGTAAATGAAATAACCGCCCGCTTCGTTCACATAAAAAAAACCTCTTCACAAAAACTCAGCTCACAGTGCTCTCGCCTCTCGGCCTCGATCACCTTCAAAAAACCCTAGCGCATACAGACAACGTCGATCTCTCTCTCTCTCTCTCTCTCTCTCCCCCCGAGACTCTGAGCTCCAGAAGAGCCTTGCCCCTCCTGCCTCCGCCTCCACCAGAGGCGGCGGATGGATTCTCTATGGCGAGACTTGGGCCTGGGTACCCGATCCCCTTTAATTTTCGACCGAAGTACGATTTGATCCGACCACCTGGCTCCAGCTTGACCAGCAGATCTCGCAGATGTTGGTTCAGCTGATTGGTCTGAGTTTTTGAATGAGTTCTTGTTGATTTTCTTTTTGATTTTCAGTGAGTGATTGTCGAATTCTTATTGTTCTTGTTTCAGTTTATGTTGAAAGAGAGATTGAAACTGTCGCCAGAAGAGGAGATGAAGCGGAGAGATGTGGTCGAAGAGCTGAAACAGGTCTTTTAGCTATAAATTTTATTTTTTTGGTTTCCTTTTATGCTTTTTTGTCGATAAATTTCATTATTTTGCGGAGAAAGTAGAGAAATTTAGTTAAAAATGTTTCCTTAGGTTATAGGAACAGATAATGCGGTTTCTTTATTTTTTAAATTTGTCCATTAAAGAATGGGGAAATTTGTTATGTTCAGTAGTGTTGAGAATTGAGATACTAGAACCCTTCCCTACGTTTTGCAATGCATCATCGGTTGACAACTAATACAACGCAGATGAGGGGCTAAATTAATTTTAAGGTACGTACTTCAAATCTATTGATTCTGACATAACTTTTCTTTTAAGTTCTGTATCCTACATGTATCTAGGTTTTGTTTATTTGTTTGATGTATGTTGGTTAATAATGTGTTAATCATATGTTTCTTATTTTGCTTTACTTAAGAGTTGCTATATGTTCTGATTTTGAAGGAAGGGCACTGGTCATTAATCTAATTGAA
This sequence comes from Agave tequilana, assembly GCA_038442645.1. NCBI lineage: Eukaryota > Viridiplantae > Streptophyta > Magnoliopsida > Asparagales > Asparagaceae > Agave > Agave tequilana. The sequence continues at coordinate 17,759 of JAVJIF010027667.1, read as the reverse complement.
CCCATTACAAAATTTTAAGTATTATGTTGTTTAGAATACATATTTATTAGTTAATATTCATGTTCTTGGTTAATTAATAGTATAACATTTTAACTGAGTAAAATTTCTCTGTGAAAATCCTGTGTACGCTACTGAGTGTGTCAATTAGGAATTCTTACTTTATGAATGACATTTCCGCCTCCACTGAGTGAAAATCCTGCGTACGCCACTCTGTACAGGCATATATAAGAGATCGATGTTTGACCACTTGAATAGTGGCCCTGCATGCAAGAACTCCGAGGCGCAATGCACAGAGCCCTCATCTATGGCGTGGGCCCCGCACGCTGATGAACCTGCCACCTCTCCGTGGGAGTAAGGCGAAGATGAGGCCCTGTTGAGGCCCCACACGGCCTGCAGCAACTTGCAGAACACAACCACAAATTGGAGAGGATGCTACTTCCACAAGTATTGATTAAAGAAGACAAAGATAAGAACATAAAGAATAACAATACATTAAAAATCCAAACACAAACAAAGAAGAAAGATTACTAAATGAAATTTAGTCACCAAAAACGAGGCTGCCAATGAATTGCCAAAAACAGAGCCAAATAAAACGCCAAAATTCGGGCAAGCAAAAGCCGCCTCCTCCAATTATAAAGACTAAAAAAAAATAAAACCCTAAAAGAAATAAGAAGCTCCCCAGCAGCCGGCCCCCGCTACTCCTTATATAATAAGAAATTTTTACATAAAAATCCCTCAAATTAAAAATATTACATATAAATTAGTTTGACTCTGACGGATTCTATAAATGGCCAATACGGGCAATCAAACAGTCGAATCAGCAAAAACTGTCAACGCCAAAGTTGTAATTTTCGAATTCTCTTTCCGTAGACACCTGGATGACCTCTTCTTATGGCTGGAATACAACAGCATGCTCGGAAGATGACCCTCAATCATTACAAATTGCGTGATTTTACTGCTTGATTCTTCTCTTTTTTTTCATCTTTAATTTTGTACCTGTCTACTGCAAAATCTACTAAAAGCACCCGAGTAGCATTATTCATATACAAAAATATAGATAAATGAGAGCAATAAAATGGTATAAATTCATGTTAATCAGTAACTTTTTTGTATATAATCTTTTTTTTTATTTTTATTTTATTAGCATAAAGATATTATTGAGCTCTATCTCACCTTGTAACTTATAAATTTAAGTTAGTAGAGGTCAAAAGTTCAAGTCTTAGTTGGTGCAATATTATTTTTTTATTTTTTCCTCTATTGTCATATTATATTTAGGCTCATATTGAAATTCTTATTACGTTTACGTCCATACTGAAAAAATATCTTTCATCCGCCACTGCTAATCCTAACTCCTTCAAACACTAATGATATAGAGTCCGTTAATGATCTCATTCAGGATCTTGGCCTAATAGACAACCTGCACCAGTACAGAAAAGACATTCCACGTTGGCTCTAAACCGACATTAAAAAGATAAAGCAGCCGATGTCTATCTAACTGATGTGAAAAATCTTTAACTTTTCACGTTGATTTTCACCCGATGAAGGTGAGTTTAGATAAAGGTGAGTTTTCTATAATTTAACGTCGTTTCTTCACATAACCGATATCACAAACACTTACTTTCCACGCGGAAAGTTTCTATTAAATTCTGCGTAAAGAAACCTTCCACATCGGTTCTTAAAAGTACTGACATGGAAATGTTTCTTTCAACGTCAGTTCTACAATAGAACTGACGTTGAAAGTGTTTTTAGACATCAGTTTCTAAGTGAACTGACGTGGAAACTATGTACGACATCGGTTAAGGACCGACGTCGTATATAATAATATTTTTTTAAAAATTATATAAAAGTACTAGACACAGTATAGATCTGTACGTATTCCAGCCAAGCAAACACAGTACAGAATATCAAATAGAATCCAACACACACACACACACATATATATCAAACATACAGAATTAATCCAGCCAACCACCAGACACAATACAAAATATCAAACACAATCCCACACATGCAAATATATCATCAAACACAGAATTAATCCTGCTAATCCAATCCACACATATATATCGGACATTACAAAATATCCAGAATTCAATACAAACATATAACTTATCCAAACCTAGAATCCAATACAAACATGACAATCTAAAATTCAATACGAACATATAACTCATTCAATTCAGAATCCAATACAAACTTTGGGATCCCCGCAAGGTTGCTTTAATTCTCGAATCATGACATCCTACACCAAAAAACTTTTATGAAAAATATGAACAGAGGCATGAACTGTACACATGCAAAGAGAAATGACAAGCACCAAACATGCACTAAGCATTCGTGTGCGTGTGTGTGTTGGCAGCGGCGGTGGTGTGGTGTTGGTGGTGTGCATGTGTGTGTGCCATACTTGATTTGTGTGTATGTGTGGTGGTTGTGTGTGTGACATGCTTGATGTGTGTGTGATGCTTGATGTGTGCTTGATGGTGTAGTGTTGGTAGTGCGCGCGTGTGCACCATACTTGATGTGTGTGTGTGTGTGTCATGCTTGATGTGTGAGAGTGTATGTGTTGATGGTGTGTGTGCGTGTGTGCCATGCTTGATATATGTGTGCCATACTTGATATGAATTGTTGGCACGCTTAACAACAAACTTAATAAACTCCTCCACACCATTCAACTATTTGGTAATTAATCTATTAGTATCCATCCATTTCCAATTCATGTTTACCTAGTCTAGAGTTCAAAAATAAAGTATTGAATTAAAAACAACACATATCATGTAAAAAGTAAATTTACTTTACTTGTGCATAATTGTCACAACCACCAACACCACACCATCAAGCACACATCAAGCATTACAAACGCATCAAGCATGTCACACACACACCCACCACATACACACAAACACATCAAGCACCACACCCACCACCAACACACACCCCACCAACACCACACTCACACATCAAGCATGGCACACACACACACACCACATCATACGCACACGCATGTGTACACTCGTGCGTGCGTGTAATTTACTATATTTATATCTTTAAAACCTAAGGTTTGAGAATTTGATTTTGATTCACTCTTCTTTTGTAAATGGTTTCAATCAATTTCATTTGTTTTAATGGCCTAAGTTTCAAGTTTTGATTCTTTATCATATGCATTGTACAAAAAATAGGGAATAAAAAAATCTAAGTTAGTGTTATACCTGAGAGAATTGAACTACGACACAACCAAAAAAAATCAAATTGATATGAAAGCCATTAATTTAAAGTTAAATTAAGTTTATAATCAAAATTAAATTAAATATATCTAATATGAAAATTTATGATATACTGATCTGGGATGCTTGTAGAAATTGGAGGGAGATGAAATTTACTGAAGAAGAATATTACATTTCCTTCTCTCCCTTTTTCTGTTAAATTTTTTAAAGAATTTTCTTAGATAAGTTTTTCCCCAGAATATTTTCGTTGACATTATGTTTGGAAATCCCAAAAAATTAGATGATGGGTAAAGGGCTAAGTGGGTAAAAGCACTCGCAGTTGTGTTAGAAGAGGTCGATGGCTGCGTTGGAGGATGCCGGTGTCTGCGCGAGGGGAGATCTGGTGGAACTCGCGGTGGATGCGCTAGAGGAGGGTGGTAAAGGCGTGAGGGTGGAGCTCGCTGGCCGCGTTGGAGGAGGCCGGTGGCGGCGCGAGGGGGAGAGAGTGAGAGAGAGGGGGGGTTAGAATTTGGGGAATCGAAGCTGATAGCGTGAGATTGGGGTTAAAAGAGAAAGCGCTTTTCGAAAACACATATAACATTGGTTCTTGTCAGAATCGACGTTATATGATTTTGCGCCGACGTGTAATTTAAACACTATAACGTAAAGAACTGACGTTATAAAGTCTTGCACGTCGATTCTTTTAAGATTCGACGTGCAATTAAAGATATTCCATGTCGGTTATTCACAGAACCGATTCTTTACAGAACCATGAGAAACATTTGATGTTTTGTCATGAAGGAAAGAACAGAGAAAAACAATTCTCTATTCTTTTTACCATGGCTCGAAATATACTTACACCTCCGGTCTCTACAGTAGTGTCCGAGAGCGCATTTCTACAATGGAAGAAGAGTTTTCACGCTCTGGAGGAGCAGGCTGACGCCGAAGCACTTGGAGATGACTGTTTGCCTAAAAGACTGGTTCGATGCAAAAAGACGCACAAAAGGAAAACAGTTCTAGATGAAGAATTTGAATAGGATGATATGAAGAATAAAAAAACCACCAGAGTTTTTTATGTACATTGTATGAGTGAGCAACAGAGTTTTTTTTATGTACATTGTATGAGATAAGCAAGTTGCTATATGATTTTTTCATATTAATAAAATAATTTATCTTACAAAAAAAAACTTGTAATTAGTGTATTTCAATTTTATTATTGTTTTGTAATTTTTGACAATTTGTTTAATTTTTTTTTGACAATTTTTTGACAACATGCAAAGTGACTTTAAAACATACGGTAAACTATCAAAAATTATGACTTTTTATGGTGATTTTGTGAAAAGATGTGAGATATTTATGGAGTACATAATAAGCCAATAAAAAAAAGATAGATGGCTAGATAGATTAATTTCACGCCATATCCTTGTGAGTTATAATTATTAGCAGATAAGAAGGATTTTCTCTTTTTCATGTTGTGTTAGCGTGATGGAGAGAAAACTGAGGAGATGGAATATTAATTCTCAGGGGCGGATCACATACAGTTCAGTGTAAGCAGATGCTCACACCTTATTTTATAAAATAATGACGGAGAGAGAACCAAAGAGTTGGAATACTAATCCTTATTGGAATTGAAGAATAAAAGTATGAATCTTCGAGCTGAATTATGGCGAGATCCGTTGATCAAATCAACTGGATGATGGTTGGAGTGTGTTCTCCTTCCATTGGGGATGAATATTCACTTGTTCAATTCAGACTTCGAATGAATGAGATATTCAAGTCCAAAGATTGCCTAATTCAAAGCCAAATGGGACTAAAGGTAGCTAAAAGCATTTAGTCCCACATTGGCCGTGGAATGGAAGCTTGTGATGTATAAATAGAGAAAATTGAGAACAAAGGGCGTGCCCTTTGGGTACTTGGAGTTTTCGCGCGCGCGAAAAGGAGGGTACTATGCACGTACGTACGTACTCGTGCGCGCGAGCGCGCCGCTGGCGGCGGCCGGCCGGCCGGCCCCGGCCTCGGGCTCGGGTCCGGGTTTGGGTTTGGTTTGGGTTCCCTACCTGGCCTGGTTCTTGTTGAACCGGGTGTCGCGGGTATGGGTTACTCTGCTGCCCGAACCAAACCCGATCCGCTCCGGCCCACCCGCCAACGGGTGTCTGCGAACGGATCCGAACCGCCCGCCAACGGCTGTCGGAAAACCGTTGGGCGGTTGGACCGAACGGTTGCGACGGTTCTGTCCGAACCGTTGCAACTGTTGGAAAAATGGCGGACGAGAATGCCCTTCCGGAGCGCTATAAATAGCGCTCCAGATTTTCATTCTCAACAACACCAAATTTCAAATATCTCTCTCTATTTATCTGAGTTCTGATCTGCGCGAAGTGATTTTTGGCGTTCTGAACTGTGCTTCCAGCGTGAAGTAGGAAAGCGGCTTCCAGCGAGAAGTGGGAATCCGAAGCGACTTCCAAAGGAGATTCTGCAAAATTGTTCTGAAAGAGGAATCAGAAAATTCAGCAGATTCTTTTATAAGAATTGTTGTCTGAATCTGGTACTTCTGAAGAAATAATATTCTTCAACCTTCCTTCATCCTCAACAGTGGGTGCTCCTCCAGAGAGTAAAGGCAAATATTCGTTTGAAATTTGTCCTTGTACCGCTGCTTCAAAGATCCTGTGAAGGTACTGGTTGACTAAGGTTCGACTGTACGGTGATTTGGTAGTGCTATCCAAATACCGTGAAGGAGTGTTGTATCTTGGGAGACCAGCGTCCATTATCCCGTTAGCACCGGTGCGGGGGACGTAATTGTCTTAAGGAGATTCGCTCTAAGCGTACCTCACTCCAAATACTGTATAAGTGGATTAAGTCCTTTATACAGGGGATATACTTTACTGTATATCGAGACTGACTTAGATTCAGTCTAATTGGTGTTTTAACCAATGAAGGAAATTAAAAAGTGGTTCCCACCTGATATTTGCCGACCTGGCCAATTAGATTGTTGATATCTCAGTGATCTTGATTAGTTGTCAGATTGATTCTTGTTAAGCAGAATAACAAACAATTTTAAGACAATTAACGTTTCTTACTTCTGTTCTGCTTGAACTTGCAGAAAATGTCTGAGACAAATCAAGATAGTACTAGCAAGGCAACAAACATGCAGCTCCAAAGTTTGATGCCTACTCCACTTCCTAATCCGAAGCCGAAGGAGAAGCCAGGAAAATTCGACGGCACAGAATTCAAGAGGTGGCAATAGAAGATGCTCTTCTACTTGACCACTCTTCATCTGGCCAAATTCCTGCAGGAGGATCCACCAGAACCCGGAACTGATCGGGACTTAGTCCTTGCAGTCGATGCTTGGACACAAGGCGACTTTCTTTGCCGAAATTATGTTTTAAATGGACTGGATGACTCCCTTTACAATGTCTACAGTCCTATCACTACGGCAAAGAAGTTATGGGCCAGTCTTGACAAGAAGTACAAGACTGAGGATGCTGGTACCAAGAAGTTCGTCGTAGGACGATTTCTGGAGTACAAAATGGTGGATACCAAGACTGTAATCAGTCAGGTGCAAGAGTTCCAACTTATCTTGCACGAGATAGAAGCCGAAGGTATGATCCTACCTGAAACTTTTCAGGTTGCTACTATCGTGGAGAAACTCCCACCTGCGTGAAGAGATTTTAAGAACTACCTTAAGCACAAGCGAAAGGAGTTGAAGTTGGAAGATCTCATTGTGAGGCTTCGAATTGAGGAGGACAACCGCAAGTCCGAGAAAAGGAGCAGCAAGAACTCCTACGAAGCAAAAGCAAATGTGATCGAGGACTCAAAGGGGAAAGCGTCTTCTTCCAAAGCTTGAAGAGGAAGAAGCCTTCCCAGGGGTACAAAGGCAAGGCTCAAGACGGCAGAAACATGCGCTTCAAAGGGACCTGTTACATCTGCAACAAAGAAGGTCACAAAGCAAATGAATGTCGCAGCCGTCTTAAGAAAAACAAGAAGAGCCAACCACAGGCGAACATGACCAACCATGAATCTCCAAGCCTTTCAGCTGTGGTGTCAGAAGTAAATCTGACAACCAACAACAAGGATTGGTGGGTAGACACTGGAGCTACCCGACACATCTGCTCGGAGAAATTGTTATTCTCAGAATATCAAAGGCTAGAGCAAGATGAGCAGCTATTCATGGGTAATTCAGCTTCCTCAAAGGTTGAAGGAAAGGGCAAGGTCATCCTGAAGTGGACATCGGGGAAAGAGCTTACTCTTAACGATGTGCTTCATGTTCCAAACATCCGCAAGAATTTGATCTCGGATCAATACTTAGTAAGAAAGGATTTAGAATTGTTTTGAATCTGACAAATTTGTACTTACTAAGGGAGGGATGTATATGGGAAAGGGTTATCTTGTTGATGGACTTTTTAAAGCCAATGTTGCAGTGGTAGATAAAAAGTCTGTGTATTTGTACCCGAAGCTTATAAATAAAGGAAAATCTTCTGTTTATTTGCTTGAGTCTCCTAATTTGTGGCATGCTAGATTAGGGCATATAAATTACAAGTCTTTAAAGAACTTGTCTAATCTGGGATATATTCCTAAACTCAACTTGGAAGAAATTCGCAAGTGTGAGATTTGTGTTGAGGCCAAGTTGGCGAAAAATTCATTTCACTCAATTGATCGAAATACAGAACCTTTAAGGTTAATTCATAGCGATCTGTGTGACTTGAAGTTTATGCCAACTAGAGGCGGTAAAAAGTATTTCATTACTTTTATTGATGACTGTACAAGATACTGTTATATGTATCTTTTAAACAGTAAGGATGAGGCAATAAATATGTTTATAACATATAAAGCCGAAGTTGAGAATCAACTCAATAAGAAAATCAAGATTCTAAAATCCAATAGAGGCGGAGAATATGAATCAAATGATTTTAGTGAGTTATGTGCTAGTTTGGTATAATACATCAAACAACAGCACCATATACTCCTCAGCAAAATGGAATTGCTGAACGGAAAAAAACAGAACTTTGAAGGAGATGGTTAATTCCATGCTCGTAAGTTCTGGAGCTCCACAGAACTTGTGGGGGGAAGCTCTATTAACTGCAAATTATATTCTAAATAGAGTACCCACAAGAAACTTAGTTTTATACCATTCGAGTTATGACATGGAAGGACACCTTCCTACCATTACCTCAAAATGTGGGGTGCCTTGCAAAGGTGCTGGCACCATTACCCAAAAAGACTAAGTTAGGAGCAAAAACTATGGACTGCATATTCATAGGTTATGCCTTGAATAGTAGTGCCTACAGATTTCTGGTTCATAAATCAGAAATACATGATATTCATGTAAACATGATTATCGAATCTCGAGATGCTGTGTTCTTTGAAGACATCTTTCCGTACAAACGGGAAGCAGATAAGACTTCTGGGAAAAGAACACACGAGATAGCGTTCAGGGACAAAAGCCCCGAGGAATCAATTGTTAATGCGGAAACTGAACCAAGAAGAAGTCAGAGATCTAGAATCTCAAAATCTTTTGGTCCAGATTTCATAGCATACGCTATTAAGAGCGAACCTCAAACATTTAAAGAGGCTATGTCAACCCAGAAGCACAAATGTGGAAGCGAAATAGAATCCATACTAAGTAATCATACTTGGGAATTGGTAAACTTGCCTCCTGGCAGTAAACCAATTGGGTGTAAGTGGATTTTCAAAAGAAAATTAAAACCCGATGGATCTATCGATAAGTACAAGGCTAGATTAGTAGCCAAGGGTTATCGGCAAAAAGAAGGACTTGACTACTTCGATACTTATTCACCAGTAACAAGAATAACGTCCATACGGATGTTAATTGCAATTGCAGTATTGCACAACTTAGATATCCATAAAATGGATGTCAAGACTGCATTCTTAAATGGTGAATTAAATGAAGAGATATATATGGAGCAACCAGAAGGATTTAAAGTCAAGGGCCAAGAACACAAGGTGTGTAAATTTGTAAAATCTTTATATGGTTTAAAGCAGGCTCCAAAACAATGGCATGAGAAATTTGATAGTGTCATGATCAAAGATGGATTCACTATCAATGAATGTGATAAGTGTGTTTACACGAAAACAGTTGGAGATGCATGTATCATTGTCTGTCTTTATGTAGACGACATGTTGATACTTGAGACTAATATTGAGATTATTAAGTCCACTAAAAGAATGTTATCCAACAGTTTTGACATGAAGGATCTGGGGTTGCTGATGTAATTTTAGGAATTAAAATTACTAGAACACCAGATGGAATCAGTTTATCTCAATCTCACTACGTGAATAAGATGATAGAAAGATTCAAGGATCATGGGATAAAGGATAATGCAAATCCTTTTCTCCCACACGTCCACCTTCATAAGAATACAGGAACTGGGATACGCCAGTTGGAGTATTCTCAGATTATCGGAAGTCTAATGTATTGATGAATTGCACTAGACCCGATATTGCTTACGCTGTAAGCAAGTTGAGTAGATACACTAGCAATCCTAGTGATCTACATTGGACCGCTCTACTACGAGTATTGGGTTACGTATCACATACCAAGGAATATGCCTTAAGATATGGACAGTATCTACCTGTACTGGAAGGATACAGTGATGCTAATTGGATTGCAGATTCTGAGGAATCGAAATCAACAAGCGGATACGTATTTACTCTAGTAGGAGCAGCGGTATCATGGAAATCTTCTAAGCAAACATGTATTGCCCGTTCCACTATGGAATCGGAATTCATAGCTTAGATAAGGCTGGAGAAGAAGCAGAATGGTTTCGACAATTCTTAGAAGATATACCATTTTGGCAAAAGCCAGAGCCCGCTATATGTATACACTGCGATAATCAAGCAGCTATATCTAGGGCACAAAATGTTATATACAACGGTAAGTCTAGACATATTCGTCGTAGACATAATACCGTGAAGCAGTTGCTCTCAAATGGAATTATCTCTATTGACTTTGTATCGTCAAAGGATAATTTAGCGGATCCGCTTACTAAAGGTTTAAGTGGAGAGCGTATAAACTGCGCATCGAGGGGAATGGGTTTAAAAGCCTAACCTTACCGAGTCAGCTTAATGGAAACCTCACTTAGCGACTGGAGATCCCACGGACTAAGTTCAAGAGGAAAAACTAGTTATAATTGACTCAGCAAGTAAGCACTTGGGAGCTTGACTCCAATCCATTCCTAAGGTGCACATAAGTGCTTTTCTACAAGTGGGTTAAGGATAAGCTTAACGCTTTTAATGATGCCTATATTTGTTACTAAACAAGTGGAGTAGAGTAGACTACTCTTAATAGGTCCATCACCTATGTGAGTATAGAGTTGGGTCGGCTCTTTGGAAATTTCTATGGAGGCTGTTATTCCTAAAGATACTCTCTGAAACCTAGAATGTCCAGGGCCAAAATGGACACAACCGAGAACCAAAGTTGATTTGAAAAGTTACTGTGTGAAGCTTGTGACTTGGCTTACACTAACGGCTAACAGTTCAAGACCTAGTTCACTGATTAGCCAGTAAGTCCGATAAAGCTTTCGCTATGGAAAGTTCAAGACCTAGTTTACCTATCCTTATGCAGTTTCTTTTCTCAAGTACCTTTCACAACAGAGTCAGTCTCTTTGTGTGTCATTCCTTGAATCTCCATTCATTATGGGGGATTGTTGGAATTGAAGAATAAAAGTATGAATCTTTGAGCTGAATTATGGCGAGATCCGTTGATCAAATCAACTGGATGATGGTTGGAGTGTGTTCTCCTTCCATTGGGGATGAACGTGGTATATTCACTTGTTCAATTCCGACTTCGAATGAATGAGATATTCAAGTCCAAAGATTGCCTAATTCAAAGCCAAATGGGACTAAAGGTAGCTAAAAGCATTTAGTCCCACATTGGCCGTGGGATGGAAGCTTGTGATGTATAAATAGAGAAAATTGAGAACAAAGGGCGTGCCCTTTTGGTACTTGGAGTTTTCGCGCGCGAAAAGGAGGGTACTATGTACGTGCGTGCGCGCGCGCGCTCCGCCGCTGGCGGCGGCGGGCCGGGCTCGGGCTCGGGCTCGGGTATGGGTTTGGGTTTGGGTTTGGGTTCCCTACCTGGCCTGGTTCTTTTTGAACGGGTGTCGCGGGTATGGGTTACTCTGCTGCCCGATCCGCTCCGGCCCACCCGCCAACGGGTGTCTGCGAAAGGATCCGAACCGCCCGCCAACGGTTGTCGGAAAACCGTCCGTGCGGTTGGGCGGTTGGACCGAACAGTTGCGACGGTTCGGTCCGAACCGTTGCAACTGTTGGAAAAATGGCGGACGAGAATGCCCTTCCGGAGCGCTATAAATAGCGCTCCAGATTTTCATTCTCAACAACACCAAATTCCAAATATCTCTCTCTATTTATCTGAGTTCTGATCTGCGCGAAGTGATTTTCGGCGTTCTGAACTGTGCTTCCAGCGTGAAGTAGGAAAGCGGCTTCCAGCGAGAAGTGAGAATCCGAAGCGACTTCCAAAGGAGATTCTGCAAAATTGTTCTGAAAGAGGAATCAGAAAATTCAGCAGATTCTTTTATAAGAATTGTTGTCTGAATCTGGTACTTCTGAAGAAATAATATTCTTCAACCTTCCTTCGTCCTCAACAGTGGGTGCTCCTTCAGAGAGTAAAGGCAAATATTCGTTTGAAATTTGTCCTTGTACCGCTGCTTCAAAGATCCTGTGAAGGTACTGGTTGACTAAGGTTCGACTGTACGGTGATTTGGTAGTGTTATCCAAATACCGTGAAGGAGTGTTGTATCTTGGGAGACCAGCGTCCATTATCCCGTTAGCACCGGTGCGGGGGACGTAATTGTCTTAAGGAGATTCGCTCTAAGCGTACCTCACTCCAAATACTGTATAAGTGGATAAAGTCCTTTATACAGGGGATATACTTTACTGTATATCGAGACTGACTTAGATTCAGTCTAATTGGTGTTTTAACCAAGGAAGGAAATTAAAAGGTGGTTCTTAAATTAAGGAACGTTCTATTGAACAGAAAACCTCCCACCTGATATTTGCCGACCTGACCAATTAGATTGTTGATATCTCAGTGATCTTGATTAGTTGTCAGATTGATTCTTATTAAGCAGAATAACCAACAATCCTAACTCCTCCTAACCCTAAATAATGAGACTGCAGTCACTTGTATTGGCTTCTTGCGCACCTAATAATATGAAATAAAAAATTGTCATTGGCTTTAATTTCCGATTAAAAAAAAAGGAAAAAGAAGAAGACAAAAGCATCTTTAGATCTAATGCCCCATGTTGCGCGCGTTGGACCGTGCGATTAAACATTAAAACTGAGACATAAACACGTGATTAAACCTTGGAATGCGTGGTGCATGTGATTAAGCAATAGGCATTGGCATTTGTTAATAATTATTGTGTGATTAAACATTAAATGTTAATTAGCCGGCTAGTTGTGACCAGCAGTCACAAGTGGAAGCCAGCTAGCTGTGATATGGACATGTAATTGGAAGTAATAAACATTTCTCAACAAATAACTCTCAAAGTGTTTAAAAAGGCTCGGAGGGTTCCCCAGTCGATAATATCACAACTAGCATTATCTGATTGTGCAAACAGAGAGAGAGAAAGAGTGAGAGAGAGAGAGAGAGAGAGAGAGAGAGAGATGGCGGAGATTGCTGTGGGGTTGGCAACAAAGCAGGCTGAAGGCCTTATTAACAGCCTCGTCAATAGAGTCTCCGGAGAGCTGTCATTGTTGTTGGGAGTCCGCGAAGAGATCCGCTTCATCAAAGATGAACTGGAGCTAATGAGCGCATTTCTTAGAAAAGCAGAAGAGAAGCAGAACAACGACCAGTTAGCCAAGGCTTGGGTGAAACAAGTGAAGGAATTGGCTTACGCCGTTGAGGACTGCATCGATGAGTTCTCGCTCCACCTGCCTTGTCTGAGCAGCAACAGTAATCTGGCGACTGCTTTGTGGCATCGGGCCCGCTCGGCGGGTTCACTCCGAGCGCGACGTCGTATTGCCGCCAACATACAAATTATCAAATCCAGAGTTAAAGAGGTGAGTGAGAGAAGATTGCGATATGGAATCGATGAGAAAGCAACAAGTACCGAGAGGGATATTGTTGCACAGTATGATCCTCGATCATCCGCTCTCTTCGTCAACGAATCCCAGCTTGTGGGAATTGATGAGCCTATAAAGAAGCTTGTCGGGTGGTTATTGGATGAAAGACAACCACGACTCAGCTTGATCGGTGTTGTTGGTGCTGGTGGACTTGGGAAGACCACAATTGTGAAGAGAGCCTTCGAGGACCCACAAGTCACTGGTGGGCATTTCGATTGCCGCGCATGGATCACTATTTCACAAGTTTATCACACGGAAGGACTTCTGAGGAGCATGATCAAACAACTCTTGCCATCTGCTCCAAAAGACCGAGACAAGACCACAGAGAGGACGGAACTTGTGCAAATGCTCAGAGACCATCTGAAGGATAAGAGGTACGCTATTGTATTCGATGATATTGGAAGATAGATGCATGGGAAAGCTTAAAAGATTCAATATTGCAAGAGAATGAACATGGAAGTAGGATCATAATAACAACACGAAATAAAAAGGTAGTTCAATATTGTTTGTCTCGTATTCCTGGCAACATCCATGAACAAGGAAAATTAAAAGAAGAAGATTCTTGGAAGTTGTTCTGCAAAAGAGTATTCACTGAGCAACAAACATGCCCCGAGGAACTCAAGAAGTTGTCTAAAGCTATCTTACAAAAATGTGATGGGTCTCCGCTAGCCATTGTAGCCGTAGCTGCTACTCTGGCTAGTAAGCCCAAGAAGACAAGCAAGGAATGGGAGCGCTTTCTCAAACATCTCAGTTCAGAAATGGAAAGCAATCCAAACCTTCAGGGAGTAATGAAGATATTAAATTTTAGTTATACTGACCTACCTTATCATGTCCAGCGTGTTTTTTATATTTAAGCAGATTTCCCGAGGATAGCGTGATTAATTGCAAGCGCATCAAAAAGTTGTGGATGGCAGAAGGTCTCATTTCTGCTTATCGAGATATGAGTGCAGAGGAGGTGGCGGAATCCTACTTAAATATGCTTATCAGCCGGAGCATGATCTTTCCATCAAAAATCAGTGTCCTTGGTGAGATAAGGGGGTTCACGGTTCATGATATGATGATGGAAATGATTGTGTCCATCTCTGTGGAGGAGAATTTTTTTTCTCGGATTCGGAAGGATTGCACTTGGCTTCCCCAAGGAGTGATTCGGCGTCTCTCAATGGACTCTGCAGGGTGCATCCCAGATGACCTGAGCTTATCGCATGTGCGGTCGTTGGTCTTGTTTGGAGATAGAATGCCATCAACGCTCTTTGTTTCTCCCGCGTTCAAGCTGTTGCGGGTGTTGGATTTGGATGACTGCCCATGTTTTAATAACAATCATCTCGATGGGGTTTGCCAATTGCTCCATTTGAAATATTTAAGCCTGCGGAATACATGGGTGTCTAAAATTCCGAAATCCATTGGAAGACTTCAAAACCTGGAAACCTTCGATATGCGAGGTTGCTATGGAATAGAAATTCCTGTCGAGGTAGAAAAGCTTGAGCAGTTGCAGTTACTTCGCGGAGGTGATCTCATAGTCCAACAAAACTAAATTTATGGAAGTTGACTGCCCTCCAAGAATTGGGAATGCTGAGGATAGAAGATGCAAGAGGAGAGAAGCTGCAAAATATGTATCATCTAAGGAAATTGGATGTCAGGTTTGGACGTTATGCCAACAAGGGAGATTATTTCTGCGACTCTCTCATGACAATGACAAGTTCCCTTCGCTCTCTCAAGGTTATTTCAGCCTTTGATGGCCTCAACTTTCTGAAAGACCAATCAACTTTGGTAGAGTCGCCCCTCCTAGCACTCGAAAGCCTATACCTTGAGGGTCCTCTTGACGCGCTGCCTAACTGGGTTTGCTCCCTCACTAATCTCATCAAGCTAACTCTCGCCCATACAGGACTTGGAGCAGATGCTATAGAGGCTCTGGGGAGTCTACCAAAGTTGATTCAACTTAAACTCTTTGAAGGGGCATACGAGGAAGGGAGGTTGTGCTTCAGTGCTGGAACCTTCAAAAGTCTCAAGTTGCTTCACCTGCGTGGCTTGTCGTTGGGATCACTGATTTTCGAGATCGGAGCAATGCCGTGTCTGGAATGGGCTTGGTTGGGATCATTCAGAGAAATTTCAGGCGTTGAGAATCTCGTTAGCCTGAAGATGATTCAACTGTATGATTGTGAGGTCGGTGTGGAGGATTCGGTGAAACAAGCCAGGGAGGCGCATCCCAACCATCCCGAGCTCATCATAGAATATTATGATGGAAATAATGCATGTACTATTTCTTAAAAGTTAAGACTGAAATTTTCTGACTGAATGTAGCTCTTGTAAATGAAATTGAAGGGAATATTGATATATGATTATCTAAACTACACAGTTTACTACTTTGGTCTATAATTGTAACTATATTTACATTGGTGACTAATACTATACATGTTCAATCACTTCACATGATAGTAAGAGTAATAACAACAATGGGTGTTGACACTGAAGCCTTTTAAGTTTTATAAATTGTAGTATATTTTAAATTGTAGTTAGAGGTTTACGGACTCTTAAACTATAGTCTAATTTCCTAAACTACAATTTTACTAGTCAATTAAGTATGAAAGAAAAACCCTTACTGGAATTTTCTAAATTACAATTAAAACCCAACTTTCAGAGGTAGCTACTTGCAGTTTAGTAAATACGAACGATACCAAAATGAATATGATCAAGTTAACTTTTAGAGTTACAGGATCTAAATATAGAAACTATAGTTTAGAAAACTTAACCTCAAAGCCAAACAGACCCTAAAAGGTTGGCTAGAAAACAAAAATAAACCTTGAGCCACATTGATAAGTTTAAACTGTAAATTATTTTAAGTTTCTGTTATAGGTTGCAACTTATAGTTCGCTATACTCTTAACCGTAATTTTCTGAATTGTCGTTTCACTAGCCAAATGAATTTTAGGGTAACTGGATTGTCTAAACTACAGTAAACACTAATATTTTATGGTAGCTAACTGCGCTTTAATAAACTAAGAACAAAAACCAAATAAACATCAGGTTAGTTTTTTGGAGCTACATGACTTGACTTAAGGAAACTATAGTGTAAAAAACTTAACCTAAAAGCCAAACAAACACTAAAAGGTTGGTCACATGAGCAGGATAGAAACCAAAACTAAAAGTACAATAATCAAACAAAAATGTGATGGGTCTCCGCTAGCCATTGTAGCCGTAGCTGCTACTCTGGCTAGTAAGCTCAAGAAGACAAGCAAGGAATGGGAGGGCTTTCTCAAACATCTGAGTTCAGAAATGGAAAGCAATCCAAACCTTCAGAGAGTAATGAAAATATTAAATTTTAGCCATACTGACCTACCTTGTCATGTCCAACGGTGTTTTTTATATTTAAGCAGATATCCTAAGGACAGTGTGATTAACTACAAGCGCATCAAAAGGTTGTGGATGACAGAAGGTCTCATTAGTACTCGTCGAGACATGAGCACAGAAGAGGTGGCGGAATCCTACGTAAATATGCTTATAAACTGGAGCATGATCCTTCTATCAAAAATCAGTGCTCGTGGTGAGATAAGGGGGTTCACGATTCATGATATCATGATGGAAATAATTGTGTCCATCTCTGTGGAGGAGAATTTCATTTCTCGAATTTGGAAGGATAGCATTTGGCTTCCCCCAGGAGTGACTCGGCGTCTCTCAATGGACTCTGGGCGCATCCCAGATGACCTGAGCTTAACGTATGTGCGGTCGTTGTTCTTGTTTGGAGAACATAGCTTGCCATCATCGCTCTTTGTTTCTCCTGCGTTCAAGCTGTTGTGGGGGTTGGATTTGTTGGTTACAATACAATATTTTCTTTTTTTTTAAACATGCAACAACTTTATTTATAAATCTGTAACTAATTTGATAATTGTCCTAAAAATGCAAGTAAAAAAAAGAATTAAAAAGAAGAAATTGCTGGCCTGGGGTGACAGTCGTGCATAAGTACTGCCCTAGAAGATAGATGGTCGGTCCCTCGTTCAGACCGTATAATGACCTCCTCTCCTAGCAATGAAAGTTCCCCCGGTAGATCATCAGCACCCAGTCCCGGACGAAGAGGTAGGTCTCTACTCAGATGAAAATGCGCTGTCCGTATGTAAAATAATTCCTCAGAGAAATCACCAAAAAATGGAACCAGAATTTTGTAAGAAAGAATTTTGGAGGAGGGAGACGGAGGTTGTAGGATTTTTGCAGTGAACAGAATGAATTACGAGAAGCTATTTATAGATTCTCGGAGTTCATCTGTTGTAACAGTCTCGATCCAAATCTACACGCGATCGTGCAGTTCGCGAGCAGATCCGGAAAGTGGGTCAAAGCCGAACAGAAAATTCCGAAAAAATCAAAACAGAATTTTAAATAAAATTAAAAAAGAAAATTCGATAAAAAAGTTTTAGGTTCAAGAGCCCCCTGAATCGAACTGCATTCGTGTCCGCAGGTCATGGGCGCGCGC